>JAOBAT010057189.1:7676-27137 GCA_026413305.1 Hydrozoanthus tunicans | reverse complement strand
TGAAACCCGGTAAGAACTTAGAAAGTCCATGAAATCCGGTAACAACCTGGAAAGTCTATTAAATCCGGTAAGAACCTAGAAAGTCCATGAAATCCAGTAAGCACCTGGAAAGTCTATTAAATCTGGTAAGAACCTGGAAAATTCATGAAATCCGGTAAGAGCCTGGAAAGTCCATAAAATCCGGTAAGAGCCTGGAAAGTCCATAAAATCCGGTAAGAACCAGGAAAGTCCATAAAATCCGGTAAGAACCTGGAAAGTCAATGAAATCCGGTAAGGGAATGGAAAGTCAATGGAATCCGGTAAGGGATTGGAAAGTCCATGAAATCCGGTAAGAACCTGGAAAATCCATGAAATCGGTATAGGTAGGTATAATATAGCGTCTTTTTTCACCTTCCAACACACTCGTCCGAAAAGATTGGTTTGAATGCTTCGGACGGGACTCGAACCCACGTCTCCTGGTTATTAGTCAAGCGTGATAACCACTACACCACTGGGACTCACCATGCTAGCAACATAGCAATTGACAAGGTATTATCAAACATGTATAATCCCTTGGGGCCCTAATTCTTTCTTCACTCGAGTGCGTAATACTGCCTCAAACCTTTTTTAAAGATTCATGCAAATAAATACACATACTTGGTTAGAAGAAAGTTGATCCGTTTCGTAGGTTGTGGATTCGAACCTCACCGAGGTCAGAGAATTTGTTCTATTTCTATTGTAGCTTAATGAGTTCCTTGTTGATACTGAAGTTTAGCGAAACTCGGATTGTTCTCCGTTTGCAGTGGGAAGGCCTCGCTGTGTATTATATTCATGTATGGCACTGTAGGACAACACACTTTTTGTAACATGTCTTCTGTTTACTGTTTGATAATTTCAACACTGCACCAATTTGATTTGAAATAAAAATTTCTTGCTATCTAATAGGATCTCAACACTAATGTTAATTTAATTGTAATTGGAATGACTTATGATATTAATGCAAAACTAACGTTGTGATACTAATTCTCATTAACATTTTTTTCCTTCTGTAAATTTTAAACTAATGAAGATAAATTACATTCGTAATAGGAACAACTGCGGATCAATGGATTATCAAATTTATTTGAGGTATCTGTTTATTCCTGTCTTTCTGCAATTGCATTTGCTTAGTTTGGCTGGACAATTCTTGTCTGATAAACTGCATGAATTTTTAACTTTATGTAAAATTTACTATTTTCTTTCATTAAGTTAAAGAAAAGGTTTGTTCGAGAGAAAAGCGAAAATAGTTATCAATATTTAAAATGCTTCAGTACTTAAAGTTGAACCACTTTTTTCTAAGTTTCTTGTTTTTGTTGCAAAATGTTATTTAAGTGCACCGGTGACTAAATTAAAAATTGATTCCTTTTTATTTGTTTTTGCTGTTTTGGTTTTGAACTTTCGCTTAGATGCAAGATGCAGGTTTTTGACAGCAGATCGTCATTGCTTAACGAAATTTTGTCATTATAAGTGCCTGTTCAACATCTGGTTTAACAATCTTTTATAATTAACCATTCCATGTGTTGCAATTGGCTGTACTTCTTTGAGTTTCATAAAGTTTATTCTTATAAAGGTATTTTTTAAAATGGAGTTCAAAATTGCTCCCTAAAAACTCTGTAAAGATTCAGCAACACAGTTTTAATTTGCTAAAATGGCATTCTTGTTTTATCACCTTGTCATGACCATTATCATCGTCATTATCAACCTCATTATCATCACCATTTTCCTACAACCAAACTACACACGTTCAGTTTGTGTTGTTTCAAGGTAAGTTTAAAACTGATGTTTATCAGTCTCTGGGTTTAACTAAATTTTTTGAGCAACCTACTAAGTTGATAGTAAAGATCTGAAGCATAAAAAATTCCTTATATACGGAATGAAATAGCAGTGAAGATAAAATTACAGTCACAATAATGATTGAGACAAAGGCAAACCAAAGAATCACTGAAGATGACTCTTGAAATGTCGAAACATAAATTGAAAACTAAACACTTTTGCGTGTTTTCTTAAAAGAAGAAACAGCTTTCGTTTGAGGTTCAAGAAACGCGAAATTTCCTTTAAGCTAGTTAAACATTTGACACATCAAAATGAAGTGGAAGTTTCTCTGCATAACTCGAAACAAGTTCTTAGTGATCGCCGTTTTGTGTAATCAGTGCTCAAGGAACGGGTAGAGGTTCCGTTGCATGGTTGCTCTCTAGATCTCCCAGAGAAGGCAGTTTTTAGCAAGGCGATGAGGGGATGTGCATGATGTTGAACTGCTTCAGGCGTTTGGGTAATGAAAGTTTTTTGTTTCTAGGTTACAAAGGAAGGACTTCTTTGGAAAAAGCAGGACTTAGCAGACGGCGGCAGGGTGAGAATACAGTTTTGTAAATACATTCCTATTGAGTGTTTTTCAAATTCTATGCTACAAAGCAAAAAATTGTTGAGTTCCTTATAAAACAAACTCTTCGAGGTTGAAGTAAAAAAACAAAGGAACCCTGCGACGGTTTATGGCCTTCTATCTGCAAAGCCTTTTTATTGATGGTAATGATAAAACGCTTGAAATTGTTCGCACAGGTTGAGTCGAGCTGACGCTCAATCTGTGTTACCGCTATTTAACATAAAATTGACAATCGCAATGAACTAAATTTGACACTGGACAGACGGTTATATACTGTGCTCCTAACAGAGATCACAAACAACCCAAAGAAACTGAACACAAACTATTCATCGTCGTATAAAGGAAATATTTTCTTTTTTCTTATTCAGTATACCATTTTGTTTCTCCATTTTTCATTTTTCCTTGAAGTTTCTCTTTTTTGTAAGTATATTACAAGTAATTTGTGTGTTCAATTTTGTTATAAGTTTGAAAACAAATTATTTGATGGTCGATAGTGAAAATGAATAAAATTGCAGAAAGAGGATGCTGAGCGCTGTTTAAGTGTTAGGTACTAAAAATGTGTTTTCTACTCGTGATGTAGCGGTCAAGTGCACGATCATGGAAACCTGTATTTGCCGTTCTGAGGGGTCACGTGATATATCTATATAAGGACAAGCCTGTTGCAAGCCAGGGTCATGGTCCAACAGATGATCAGCCAATCAGTATCAAGTCTAGCATTGTTGACATTGCACACGATTATACAAAGAGAAAAAATGTTTTTCGACTCACAACTTTCAACGGATCAGAGTATTTATTCCAGGTGCGTTAGATTCCCATTCGTGGAAAACGTATTGTTTGTTCACATGTTTTTAACCTAGAGGGTTCCCTGGTAATGATAACGTTAATGATATTGATAACAACGACGATGATGACGTCAGCAATGTTGATGATGACGATAACAAAGATGAAAATGATGAAGACAGTGATGATGTCGACAATGGGTTGATAATAATTGATAATAGTATTGTTTAGTCACTGATAACCTTGATGATTTTCAGAATGGTGGAAAATATTTTAAACTGGTAAATTTTTCTACTGGAATTTCTTTGTTATTTCTGGGATTTTGTTTTGTGTCCAGAAAACTCCGGAAAACGGCGGGAAAGCAGTAATATTTTTAGGAAAAATAACATAGACTAAGTGTCTTCAGTTAGAGCGAGCACAGATCTACGATAAAGTTGCAGTGTTTTTGAAACTTTTAGTTGTTGTTGATTGCAAAAAAGCTGTTTACGTTCCTTGAAATCAATTAGTAACTGGAAGATTTTAAAGCTACTGTGAAAAGCTTTAAGAAAATCTCTTCGTTTTTTCATTGCAAGTGTACGAAAGTAACCTAGAAGTTATATCTAAGTTTTAAGTTTGTGGAAAACATTAATTTGCCCAAAATTTTGGTTTTGGTTGAAAACTTTAATTGTCTGCAAGTTTTTAAGTACCGTATCATTTTATTGAATTTACCTTGAATTGTAGACTGAAGACAAAGAATCTATGATGTCATGGATTGGAGCAATACAGGCAAATAACAACCCAGATGAAGATGTGAGTATACTTGTAATTTGTCAACTTGTAATATCGATGTCCGGTAAACCAACATTAAAGCTGGCTGCTGTCGAAACAAAAAAGGTCAATAGTAAAAATCAGACATTCATAGGTTCAGCAAAAAAGTGTGTCAAGGGAGGCAAGAAAGAATTAGACATTGATTCAAGTTCTATCTGGGACTCAAAAGAGATAATTTCCGTGAAAAAGGAGCTTGCAAGAGAATTGTATGTTTATCTGTGAATCATTTCAAAAATCTGACTTACACTCTCTCGAGTTTGCTGATAACAGGATGTCCTCGTGCCATCTACAAGAACCAAGTTAGGCTACCTGGCTCCCCATGAGAGTCCGTAGCTCAGTGGATAAAAAAGCACACAAAAGATCGTGGGCTCAGATCGTGTCTGGTAAAAACAGTTTTACAAGATTTTATAGACCATTAATCTGTGCTTCATTCCAACAAGACATTCTAGTGTGAGACATCACTGCAGCCAAATAATTGCACAATCCACACGGGTTCGCAGTACTTATTCTCACCAAACACATCACATACTTGGACCTTATCCGAAGCTTCAGCTTGATCTTTATGTCAGTCTCTCACCGTCTTTACAGTGTTCGTCCAGGTCCTTAAAAACCTTAAAAGTCATTAATTTTCACTTTCCAAAATTTAAGGCCTCCAAAGTCCTTAAATCTTACAAAAATCAGTCAAGGTCCTTAAAAAGTCCTTAAATGTTTGCTTTTTCACTGAAGTTGGCATTTTGTTTGAATCACGAGCTTACAGTTTGTTGAGTTTGAAAGAAGACTTCACAGTTATGTTGTAATAAAAAGTGCACAGTAATAGTTCTGCTTACATAACGCCAAATCAAACTTTTGCAGTTCTATAGACTTAAGTGTCAGGTCCGTGAATAACAACAACTAAAACATGCCTATAACTATATAACTGTGTCAAGGAAAATCAATATCGTAAAAAGTCGTGTTTTAGATCAGTTCTGGTGGTTGATTTCCCATGGCTTAGATCCTCAAAAACCAATAATCTTACCTTAAAAAGTCCTAAAAAGGTCCTTAAATTTTGCTTTGAGAAAAGCGGACGAACCCTGTCTTTAGAGATGCTTGACAAGGAACTCAGATTGGTGAGACGAATGACTTTGACACACAAAGATTGACTTTCTTTACTAAAGAAGCCTTTACGACCTCACTTGTAACATGCACTTGTTCCAAGTCATAACCTGGTTTGACAGCCTGGCATTCGAAAGAGGTCAATATATATTTTACTATCTAACCCTTTGTTGTGTATTTTTTTAACATTGTGATGTTTGAGTATTGTCAATGTTGTGATTCGTTAACCTGCCGTGATTAGTCCTTATTATTCACAGACCACTGGTGTGTATTTACAGTTCTGTCAGTTTGAGAACCTTCAAATTGAAGTACAAAAATTAACAAACACCAAAAAGACTTATTTACAATAGATTTCGATCGTAGTTTAAACCTGCTAGTATTGTTTCCGCAAAGCTTGTACAGTGTATTTTAGTGACGTGCATGCTCAGTTTTGCGTCTTGTTTTGGCTTTTACTTTCTAAAACACTACATAACTCAAGCCAAGGCATCCCTAAAGGATCCAGAAACACGTTGCTGTTTGCTCACCTCTAATTCTTAAAGAAAAGACACAATTGTTTCAAGCTTTTATTGAAGTATTTTCGTTTCATCCAACTAGGAGAGAGGCGTAACAAGCCAGAGTTTGATCATCAGGAAAATGAAGAATGTTGAACAAGAAAAGTGAGAAACTACTGTGCTTTGTGTGAATTGTTTGAGGATAAGCCCGGTTTCTAAAAAAGACCATGGAACTCACGTGGAAGCGAACACAAATAAGGCATACACAATAAGAGAGAATCGGCAACTAAACGTCACGCCGAAACCACAGACCACGATGTTTCCATTAATTCCGTAGAGATTTTAGAGAAGAATATAAACAATTAGCTAAAAAGAATTTTTTTATCATTGCTATCCCTAGACGACAAAAATGAGGCGAACGAACACAAATCATTCCCTTCCGTTTATAAAATACTAAACGAACGATCAGAAACAGCATATTTTTACACTGAAGAAGGCTGTAGTTGAATCTGAAAATTCTTTTTTAGCAAATTTAAATATAAGTACCAAATTTTTATCACATTTTCGAATTAGTAAGGTATTCCTAAGTTTAATGTATGTCTTTGTTGTTATAGTACCCAATCTTCTCAAACTGGACACAAGCTGTCTCCACCAACTGGCAGCAAGATGTCAAGCATATCAAACCTGAAGAAAAGCTTGTCCTTTAAGAATATCTCTGGTGGTCAGTCTTCACCGTTTAGTCAACACAAGAGAGGTAGAATGATTTGTCATAGCTGTAAGACGTCATTAGTCGTAGTTGGAATTTTTAAATTGATTTCTGATTTGAATTTTTTTTTAAAGAAGACGTTTCGACTGTAACCATCATTCTTTATCAGTGAAGTGTCATTCAATTTCACCTGATTAGGCGTAGTTTTACAAACTGTATTATAAGATACGTAGAGAACCTGCTTCAACATTCTCTGCTGGTACTGTCAACCTAGATTTAAAGATAATACCCTAAGACAGACTTATGGACGCTGAAAAAGATATTTTTGAACCAGTTCTTGTTTGCTGAAAATCTCGGTTCTTGTCACAGCACAATATTTGACCAATTCCCTTTTAAAGCAACACATTTGACCGATTAGGTCTTACAAGCAATTTTTTCTCTTATTTTTTTCAACGTTGTTCTCATTCTCAATCCGCTGTACAGTTGACAGCCTTAAGAATCACTGGAACAAAGCAAGTAAGAAACGGAAAAAGCTCACTTCACCAGTGACGTCGTTTCCGCCCGGTGAGTAAGAACAGGCTTACGAGAGCTTGAATGCCAAAGGTTATCTGGAGTTGGATATTCACTGCTGAATAAAACAGGAAAAGATCTTGAGATTGGTCTTGTTTACGTATCCTGATCTTGAATTGATCTTCTAGAATGTTCGGCAAATTAGTTTTGTTTTTCATGAAAGTATTTTTAAACCTTGATTCCTGGAATAAAGTAGCTTGATCTTGATTGAATTGTTGAATTAACTATCTACTAGGGCCGTTGCCATCCAAGAACTGCAGATATTTAAAGTGAGAACACAATGAAGAATAAAGCAATTTTCTTAAGTCATTTGTTAGCAATGTCGTTTCCCAGGTCCAGGTGTTCATGTTATATCTTACCATCGAGAACCAGTTTCACATTAACTCTTTTAGTCCTGTTTATTTCAAGCCAGTTTATTAACATCTAACTTCTCCTTACCTAACTCATGCAATGTAAGACATTTGTTAATTACAAAACAGTTTTTGATCAAATATAGCAAACGACTGAAGATGAATACAAAATTCTCCCAAACTGGTAACGCGAAAAGGATGGGTTCTAGTTAGGAGAATTAGCTATATGGATATTTCACTGAAAGGGTTAACTGTGCTAAGGTCTACCAAAGTGGTAGTTAGGCAAGCAAAAATTGCTTAGTGCCTTAGCCAAACGTTTTGTTCTTAGCAATTTGTAATGGTTGGCATTCTCATTCACCCCTTAGGACATTCTGTGGGGGTTCCCCTGGAACTTTGTCCACAATCCAAAACCAACAAGGTGAGTAAGAAACAGTGCCGATGACATATAACTTACCATCACCAGTTTCTTTTCGTACACAATCTATTTACTAGATTACCATAAACAACCTGTTTTGGTACACAGTATATTACTAATATACCATCACCAGTCTTTTTCGATACACAATCTATTTACTAGATTAACATCAACAACCTCTTTTCGAACACAATCTATTTACTAGATTATCATCAACAACCTCTTTTTGTACACAGTCTATTTTATTAATTTTCCATCACCAGCCCCTTTTGGTACACAATATATTTACTAAATTACCATCAACAAACTTTTTTGGTACACAATCTATTTACTAAACTACCATCAACATACTCTTTTGGTACACAATCTATTTACTAGATTACCATCAACAACCTTTTTTGGTACACAATCTGTTTACTAAACTACCATCAACAACCTTTTTTGGTACACAGTTTGATTGTGTGTGTATCCACCTGTCATTTAACAACTATAATGTTAATCGTAATTGTAGAGCACATTATCCATGTGGTTTTGCTATTGTTGCAAGGCTAAGAAGACACGTTGAATTCGTTCATTTTATTGTTTTTCTTCTTTAGGGTGTTCCAATAATCGTGGAACATTGTACAGGAGTGATCGAGAGAAAAGGACTAGACTTAGTTGGAGTTTATAGGTAACTGCTTACTTTTAATTTAATTGTAACATTTCAAGTGATTTTTAATCTAGTTCTTCAGCCCGGCCAGCTAGAGTACTTAGAGTATGACTCCTTGCCAAAGGTCATCAAATTGTTTTGCAGGGTGCCAGGAAACTCAGCAGCAGTCAATTCTCTGGTGGAAGAACTCAACACAAAAGGAGCGGAGAATGTCAACTTCCAGGAAGACGTACGTTTCCTTGGAAGTTAAACAGACTTTGGGAATTCTGGCATTTAGGATTAAACCCCGGGTTAAATTGACCGTCGTTTGAGTCATAAAATTGACTAGCTTTCTTCTCTCCCAAAACAACAAAGAAATGAATGTTGGAAGCACATGTATCCACTTTTTCAACTTAATTCAGATAAACATTACCCCAATTTTGTATGAATGCCTTCTCTTGTTCTGAAGTCTGCCCTCTAAAGTTTCTGAATGTCAAACAGGTACACAAAGATACTCAAAGATACTTACGAAAAATCAACTGTAGTGCTTTTTATTAGTTCTATTGACCTTAGTTGCATTGTTTTACTAACAGATTTTTGTTCTGGATTATTGCTTACTAGAGATGGAATGACGTTAATAATACAACTAGTTTGCTGAAGCAGATGTTACGAAACCTTCCTGAAGGACTGGTAACTGGAGGTGAATAGGCTACCTTGCAATATTTTTGATATATGTAATTGTAAGCTCACAGATACTTGTAAATGTTTTTTTTTCAAATGCTTTTGATCTAGTTGTCAACGTGACATGTCCTCAATCTTACGAACTTAAAGGCGTTACGTAGTTATTTGAGTTACTGACTCAGAGACACAGAAGATTAGGAGTTACAGTTGAAGTGGGGTTGTATGGGTAAAGATAAACCTTAGAAAAGGTGGGGAGTATTGTGAGTGGCAGTGACTGTTTGACGACTTATAAAAAGATCATCGGAATCAAGATTTTAAAATCAGCAACACCACTTCTCAGAAACGCCTCATCCAGGAATGACATAACATGATTTAGATTTATTTTCTAGCGGTTCACTTCTGACATCAACATTTACTCAGTTTTTAACCAAAGTGTTAGATTATTGACCAGAATATATGGACGATTCACAAGTGTTTTCTATATTGATGTTTCTAGAATTGTACGACAGCTTCCTGGACGCCAACAAAAAGGAAGACCCCGAGGAGCGTATGTGGACTCTCAGGAATTTGGTAAAATAATAAGCTCTTACGCTTTTGTGCGGAACAAACTCAACATTTGTTGCTTCAAAGGAATCCTGAACATTTCTGCACACAAGTGACACTATGCTTTGCATGATCACCTTCCATGATGCCATGCATGCGTGATCACTTACCTTGATGCTTTGCATGATCACCTACCATGATGTCATGTATGATCACCAACCGTGATGCTTTGCATGATGACCTACCATGATGTCATGCATGATCACCTACCATGATGTTTTGCATGATCACCTACCATGATGTCATGCATGATCACCTATCGTGATGATTTGCATGATCACCTACCATGATGCTTTGCATGATCACCTTCCATGATGTCATGCATGATCACCTACCGTGATGCTTTGCATGATCACCTACCATGATGCCATGCGTGATCATTTACCATGTTGCTTTGCATTGATATAATAATCTTAATGTTACTATTGTTATAATCAATAATTTTATCATTTTCGTTATCATAGGTTCATGAACTTCCTGAGCACCATTTTGAGACGCTAAAGCATTTACTGTTCCACCTGAAAATGGTGACCGAGAATGCAGAACAGAACAAGGTAGATAGCCTAACAGCATTTAGGCGAGATTTTGAGATTTCTTAAACGGAATCTCTAAAGCGCTCTCTCGAAATTGTTATCTGTACCATAAAAATGATCTCTTTAGAAGTCTTGCTGTATTTGCGATATTCAGTTTGCCACAATAATGATAAAAAGTCAAAATTCTCGATTGAAAGTCCGATTGCCGGAAATGACGTAGTTGTGAGAATTCAGCGCTGCAATATACTTTCAACTACGGTATTTTCAATCATGGTCCATCTGTGTAGGGCGGATGGTTGCTCAAACACTGTGAAAGGCAGATTTAGTAGGCCTGCACTCATGGCCTTCGAACTTGTGAGTTCTCATTTCTACGTCACGTGTATCATCAAAGAAGCAACACTACCGGTTGAGAAAAAAAAAGCAAAATTCTGCTTTTTAATCGCAGCTTTTTAGGTTTTCTTACTCATTTTACCAACACAACATTTTAACCAAATACTCACGTGAGTTTGAGAGATTTCCTTTAACTGTGGTTATTAAGTTTTTTTTAAATAAATGGACGCAACGATTTACCTAGGTTTTCCAGGGTAACTCTCAAACACTTAACAAAAAGTTGTCCACTCGGAGGCAGCGTGGCTCAGTGGTTAGGGTGCCGGATTTGCATGCGGTTGTCCCGGGTTAAAAACCCCACTCTGACCACTGACAGGATTTGGCTTCGGTGATCCCAGAGTCAAATCCACCATGCTTGTAAATAGCCAACCAGTCTGCCTCCAACCAGTTCGGATTCTTAACTGTGGCCGTGTTTGTTCGAAATTTTAACTACGACACTGAAAAACCCCTTGGGGGAGTTGTCATTACGTAATTATTTGTTTTGTATTTATTCGTATAGCATCTTGCTTTCGTTTATAGTAAACCCTACCTTGCATGGTTTCAGGGTTCATATGTTATTTGGATATACAGGTTTTTTTTCACTGGAATAAATCTAGTATAAGAATTTAAGGATTTCTGACTGCTTTACTTTTGGTTTGTCCTGGTTTTAGTTAGGTTTAGGAGAGGGATTGATGAGTTGAAAAAATGGTCATTTGTGTGTTTGGTTTGTAATTCTTGCTGAAGGCACGGTCTTCAAACCCTGCCAGACCACTGTATTGTGTCCTTCAGTCACAATGAGGGAAGCAAGGACTTAACATGAGCTTAGAAGTGGCGGTTAGATGGGTTACCAAGTTCATAAAGGCTTTAATTTTTGAGAAATAGACTTTAGTGTACTTGTGTTTGTGTTTTCACGCGCAAGAATTTTGGAGCAGTCAATGAAATTCCTTGAAAAGAGTCTTCGATTTTGTTTTGGCTCAATGGGAGGATTTCTATTTTTTTCAGATGGAAGTGCGCAACCTAGCCATCGTGTTTGGTCCGACCCTGGTACGGTCTGGTGAAGACACTATGATGTCCATGATCAAGGACATGTCAGACCAGTGCCGCATTGTAGAGACACTTATCACTTGCGTAAGTAACTGTTTCAGTGGGCTGGCTTTTGTGAACTCCTTGTTCTTTTTATCAGTTGTTTATTATTATATTTTGTTATTATCATTATTAAATTTATTGTCATATATGTTACCAAGCTTTTGTTTGAGATGTTTCTACTAGCCTTTAAAACGTCTTTAATATTTTATCTAAAATGATTGCCAAGTTTTGAACCTGCATAGCATCTGTAAGACGTTTGTAATTTTTCTTTCAAATATCTGTAAGAACCCTGTACGTTGTTTAAATTGCTTTTTCTATAAACATATGTTTTGTTTCAACAAATTTGTTCTTAACATTGTAGTGTGAGTGGTTTTATGATAACTGCGGCGATGGAGAAGGCAGTGGAAACAAAGTAAGCGGTTTGTTGGAATTCATTAACCTATCAGCGTATATCTTTTTTAGTTTTTGACGAAAATATGAAAAATATAAATCTTTGTTTCTGTTGCTGGTAATGTTGACTCTCCGATAATTTTTTATTTGATTAGTAATACCAGCTAGTTAATTGAGGACATATCCCGATTAATCTTGTCTTCTCACAATTTGGTAAGACATTTGGTTAGGAGAAAATTGATAATGATCAGACACAGTTTTGGAGACATTTGATCAAACATTTACTACCAAGGCCGAACCATACAGAATCTAGTTAGTGAAGGCGTTAGTTGAGCAACAAAACGCATTTTCCGTGCCGTGTAATTAACTATTGCACGAAGGGAGGGGGGGGGATGTTGGGAGAATTGCTAAAAAAACATGCAAGTCACGAGCCATCCTCGGCAAACAAATTAAATATGAAAAAGTAAAGAGACGAGCGACGTAATACCAACATCCAAATTCTTCTACACGTACATTACACGTCATCTGCCATATTGCAAGCACAAAGTGTGAAGTTTGATTTTTGAACTTTCGCGAATGGAGAAAAAATACTCGACTTAATCAGAAAGTTTGCCTTAAAAAAGCCAACAGCCACCTCAGTTCCTAGAAAAATTACAAACCGTCTTATTTGCAGTAGCTTGGGCGATGTTTTCTTACAAGCTTTCATGTAGAGACATGAAAAAATAACTTGTGAAATCGTCTTGAGACAACTGCTGCTCATATGGATACAGACTTAATAAGAGTGTTATTTGAGAACAACAATGTTATGCAATGGAGAATTCCTTTTAAATTGCATATGAAGTGAAACTTCAGTGGATAGACCTTGCTAAATCAGCAATAGCCGTGAAATTTTTTTGTCAGATTCTTTCGTGTTTCTTGGTATATTAAAACATTTAAAGTTTTCAAATGATGACGTCACGATGAGTTCCGACAAATGATGATGTACCTCGAGGTAGATAGATCATTGGTCCAAGTTTGGTTCAAATTCGTCCAAAGGTTATGAACTGGCAGCAGATTCCTAAATTGCTATACCTCATTTATCAAGGTTTGTCAACTTTTCACCTCATATGCATTTTAAGAATGGTCTTTTTGTCGGGCTGTTTTATGTATTATTTGAGCTTAATTGTTTTCTTTTCAGAACTACTCGTTGGTATGTAGATTTCGATATGTTAAGAAAAGCTGTGCAAGAAAGAGAAGGAAGAATAGATTTTTTTGTTAGAATTTGAAATATCTCTGTTCGAATTTAGAATGTTTTTTTTTTTACCTGCTTGTCGCCAGCCAATCCCAGTTGAGATGGATGTCCACCAAGAGCAGTTGGTAAAGCAGAGCATTCTTCAAACCCTTGGGCAAAATGCTGAGATCATGACAGGTATGAACCACTGAACTGCTGCCTCAGTACCTTTCTAAACCCCAGCAGACCACTGTGTTATGTATCTCTATTTTTAAGTTCTGAAGGTGTACGAACCCTGGTCCCAGTTCTACTGGGAGCTAACCTGTGATGGGTTGTTGTCCAGTCCTGAGGGAGTCAAATAGTTGTCCCTGGAAGAAGGGCAAACTGTTAATATATGCAGTAGGAAGGAATATCTCGCCTCAGCTAGCCAAGTTGTCTGTTGTACCCGAGACAACCCTTCCTAGCGGGACACCATGTAAACAGTTAGCTGCTTGATGTAAAGAATTGTATGAAAAGAGCCTTGTCACAAAAGCCTTAAAGGATCTACGTTTATTCTAAAACGACTGTTTTACTATATGATTCTGTATAATCAATAGGAGGTGTAACCGAGAGAGTATCCCTTGTAATAACTGTTTGTTCGTAATTTTAATGTTTCAGAAGACAAAGGCCACAAAGCGCCCAAGGTAGGTATCAAACCGTTTTCAAAGACAGAAAACCAGAGGCTAATGTTAAGAGAGCTTTTGTAGTTCTATATAATCACTATATAAAGTTGAGGTTCATTCAGGTTAAGTGCGACAGTCGTTCTTGATTTAGCCGTTATATCGTTTTATCAGATTTCTTTTCCCATTGAAATTAGAGTTAAACAAGCATTCGTGAAACCTTGAAGCCAAAGATTGTCATAACAAATACCACAAAAATATTGTTTTGAAGTGAGTTTAGGGTGACATCTGCACGCCTACTAACTGTCGCTTTTTTTCCCTTAGTATTTATTTTGATTCCCTCGTTTCACCTGCAGGCTCACCCTCCTCAACCGTACCCTAAACCCAAGATCAAGCACCCGAGACTCGAACCAGGCCTTCTTTACAGTAAGTCCAGTGGCCATAGCATAGAAGAACCCTCCCAATTACTGCAAAAGACCGAAGTGGCCAGTTCTTCTACGCACGTTCTTGACAAGGTTGAGCCTAACACAATCAAGAAGCCGGATTCGGGTCTTTCAGCTCCTGGGAACGTTAATCTACTTGAAGTAACGGACGTAGACTGTAAACAGAGAGGAGGGGCTGGAACTGGCCAGCCTAAGTTTACTCCCAGAGCTTACTCCTATGCCCATCCACCTCCCCCTTCGTATCGTAAACTGAGCAGCGGGAGCAAGAGGCCTGTGAGCCCACTGGAAGGTAAAGAAGGTGTTTTCAACGAGGCAGGGGTACATAGCGAGAGCGAGCACACGGTTATCAAGCATGATATAGAGTCACCAGCGGAGTCTGTCCACCCCCCTAAGCCTAACTTTTCAACCCTTAGTGAAAGCACAAGGCTGAGGTTGTTGAAAGTCAGCCTTCAGCAAAAGGCCGCCGAGAAGAAACAGCGCGAGAGAGACTCCATGTCTTCAAGTCCCATGTGTTCTCCTGCCACCACTCCGGTAGCTGAACACCCACCGGTTACAATAGGGGGACATCAGAGGGGGAGAGGTGAAGGGCGTGGTGAGCCCTTTGATCAAATAAAGGGTAAGACATCAGGCCCGCTGTCTGACGGCGTGGAGCCACTCAGCAGTAGTAGCGGTAACAACCACTGTAGCAGTGCTGCAAGCAGTAAGAACGCCTCGCTGGACTCCCTGCATCATGTTTCGCAACAGACCCAGCCGCCTTGGGTCCCAAGAAAGCCAGACACGCAACACTGCCAAGACACGCCATTATACGGCCAACCCCCCTGGGTTCACAAAAAGCCTAACACGCAATCCCAACCCCCTTGGGTTCATAAGACCGCCAGCTCTCAAGGTAAAAAATTGCAAGATCAAAGTCAGCGGCGCTATCAGTCACAAGAACAGGGTCAGGGGGGTCACTGGGGTCACAAAGGACCTAGTAAAGGAACTCGGCAACAAACAGAAACAACCATTGAAGTTGTTCAGGGAAAAGGAATTATTACTAAGACTTCTAAAGCATGCGACGCTCCACGCCGCTCCTCCAGCTCTGATATACGAGCACGGAGAGAAAGCGCAGAAGGGATGAGGTTAAGACAGGGGTCGTTGAACTCCGAGAGCAGCGAATCGTCCGACAGTGAGGGAGATGAAGGGTTCGCTCTCAGTATGTCAAAAACCTTCGACGAAAAACTAAGGGATTTGCTTGACTTCACTTACCCTAGCAACCAGGATAAGGAAGACAGAAGAGAGATCAAACTAGAAGCAGGTGAAGAGGATGGCGACGCGTTGTCGGTTGGCAGCGATACGTTGACCGGAAGTGATGGCACGGCAGCAAGGGCTTCGACAATCAGTCAGAACTCGCGAACAAGCGACCTTGGATCTTGTTCGAGTCCTTCACTTGGCACTGACAACTCGAGAGGGAGCAACTGCTCCTCCTCAGGTTATGTTACAACAAGATCTTCGACCCGAACAGAATCCACCGCGAGCCAAGCGAGTGCCGTAGATGGAGAGGAGAATGAGGGAACCACTCAAAATATAAATTTATTCGGGCATCAGTTCGATAGTGAAGTACTTCCACCCCCTTATAGTGGACATGGGGGTACTGGCTCGCACACCCGTCAGGCATACCCGACACACCCTCCACCCCCGTACAGCGGACATAGGGTAAACCAGCAAGTAAATGTCGAGTTACCAACTGGAGAACTTACGATAAATGTTTCTGGAAGATCCCAGGAAAGAAAGTTGTCCGAAGAGCGGAGAGCCAGAAAGGGAAACGTCCAAACTGCGGCTCCAGTAAACCTAAAAGAATTTAGTGCGGTAAAGAATGGCCAGCAAAAGAAAAATTCAAGCAACACCACTGTTGTTAAAGTGCCAAGAAAGTCTACACGAGACAAAGCGTTACCTTCAAGCAAGAGTGAGACTAGCACTATAACCATCAACCAGACAAACTCGCCAAGGAGTTCAGAATCGAATATGTACACAATCGATCTCCAGGGGAAAATGCCCGCACGTGTCTCACAACGAACGCAGTTCGCAGCTGAGCACTCTGGGAAGCTGCCAGGGGGATCACGATCTAGACTCGCTCCCCGACAACACCAGCAAATTTTACCATCGATGGGCAGGGTCCCAGGGGTGCCTCACGACGCTGTTACGACTAACGGCCACTCACAAGCGCAAAAGAAGTTAGACCGTAATGCGCAACACATTAAGGAGCTGTTGGACGAAATGCACAGTGAGCGACATCTGAAGATGAATCGGCAACAGTCGGATATCTCCGGCTCGGCCCAGAAAGCAGCCGCCATGAGAGCTGCGTCTCGTCGACGCAGACGATCGCTTGGTGATGAAAACAGCGACGCTGTGTTGATAGCAGCCAGAGTTGGTGCCCAGCCCGGCCAGGAGGGAGAGGATGGACCTGACTCGACTGCGGCTCCCGAGCAGAATCAATACTCCCTGGCCAGCTCGACCGTGTCTCGCCCCAGACCTCCTATACGTACTCCGATGTCAAGAACTGCTGTACTGCGGATAGAGCATCCTACGTCGTACCGACGATAAATCGATCACCATAATTACAATAGACAAATGAGGATTGAAAAAGATTAAATTCAGGTTGCGTAGGACGCGATTCAGCCTCGTAAACTTAATGCCGTTGAAGTTTGTTCTTTTTAAGGAACTTATTTCAATGCTTTTTCTGGTCGTTTTATTATCTAAAATATTTTCTATTAGGCCGTATAAAGCTTAATGTAGTTATTATGTTTACCACACTTGTTAAAACTGGCAAGGTTGGCTGGCAAGATACCGCCCACCTTTTCAAACGTGGGACGGAGAGTGTGCGTTCTTGAATATTTCAGCTGGTACGCGTACTCTGCTATTTTTAACATCGTTTAGTCGGCAATGATCTTGATGCAAATTTTGGTATGAAAAGACAGTAAGCCAGTTTGACATTTCAGAAACACATGTGCGAGTCAGAATAATATGTAAAATTCATGAAACTTAAAGGAAAGAAAAGAAGCTGGATGGGAACTCATTGTTATTCCTTTCTTAAGTTTGATGAATATTTAACTTAATCCCGACGCGTGCTTTCTGAACTGGCTTATTCTGACCAAGCTTGAGAAGTACGACATGACCTGAAGCCGAAAGTTTATAAATCTGGTAGCAAGATTCGACCATGTGACCAGTGGACCTCAGATCGAGACATAAAACGTTTATTTCCTTGGCGATGCTGTTTATTTAGATGTGATAACAGTGTTTTAGTTTTTCCTTGAGGAAAATACAAGTTGCTGTCATTTAGACAACAATCATTTGAAATTTGGGGAAACCCGATTTTGCAAAAGCAATTAGGAGATCGTCTCGATTGAACAGGCCGTTTGTCCACACATCACAGTTTATGGGTTTTTTTCTTCTGGACTTTAATACACTAAGCCCGAGGATTTAAGATTTGAAAACAAAAATTAGCTCTAAACTTTATTTTACTTGGCAAAATTGGCTTTAGAAACAATTTCTAAAATCTGAAATCTGCTGTGCTCTATCGCACAAAAGAATATTTTTATGTACAACAGATCTTTTTATTCGAAATCTTTGTACTACTGCTTTGTTGAAGGAAATACGGAACATTTAAACATATTTTTATAAGGCGTCTTCATTGAACATAACACTAGAATTATCGCCAGCGGATTTTATATATAAATATGTATATGTTAGGGTTGACCAGAGTTTTTTGTATATACCTTAAAAATTACTAACAGAAATCTCAAAATATAATTTCCTACCTTAGAATGAACTAATATAATGATTCCTGAATTTGTTATACAAATTTTCTAAGAAATTTGAAGAATTAAAATGTTCCATATTTAACATGACAGTGTCTTTACTGCCAGGGTATGTGCTCATGAACCAAGCAGTAAACACGCAGATCGTAACAAGTATCCCTATAGCACAAATGGTACAATTCAGCGACTAAAATCTATGCGTTGTTTCCCAATAATTTATTTGAATTTCATTTAGTTGAGCTAGCTCAGTGAGGTTTTATACTTGGCAAATTTCCTAACTCGCTACAGCTGTTTCTGCATGTTGTATGTTTTTCTTTCAAAACCTAAAATTTTTTGCGGACATCTTGGGTTGATATTAACGCGAGTAACAAACAACAAAACGGAAACAAGAAGCTGAAACCATTTAAAGTACAAACAAAATAAGTTTGAACGAAACGAGTTAGCTTCACTGGAAATCTAACAGTTGAGTCATTTTACACGCGACGATTGATAATAAATTGCGAAGCATTTCTCATTCATTTTGTATTGTTCAGTTGAAGGAGAACTGAAGTGAAAAAACTATTGTGGCTATCTTGAAAATATAAAACATGTTGATTATGATTATCAAATTCGTTTTTCGTATTATTTTTTTGGTCGGCATGAAACCCCGGGTAATAGTTGCGTTTTCTAAGAATTTTTCTTGAAAGCAACGCAGGCGCCAAAACCATGTCAGCGGTCAATAGCGTGGGGAGAAGAATATTCCAACACCAAGTTTTCAGTACACAATATAATAAAAAGGAGGTTAAGGTTCGGCCATTTCAATTCAAACCGAAGAGCAAGGTATTGAAATGGCAGCCGGCGGATTCTTGCTTTTGCTGTCGAGGACTGGAGGAAACCATTCAAAAATTTGACGAATCGGGTTAGTAGCATCTAATTTGATTGTTGAATTGTTATTAGGAGGATCTACCAAATATTTTTGTTTTTGATTGCGATTTCGATACATCAGCGATCGAAAGTGTCACGGATAATTTGCTCGCAAAGTCACACAACAATAGTTTTATCAAAGTTCGGAATTACACCAAAATAGACTCCCGTAAAAACAACATTTCACAAAAACGCATGGCTTGCCTATAGCTAACAGCGTATAAATTTTGCCATCTAAAGAAACCAATTAAAATCAAATTAAAACTAATTCAATTAAGTTGCGCACAGATTAATTATGCTCGTCAGAGAAAACTGGAATTTTTGGAGGCTTGCAACCAATAGTTCAGGCATCCATTTGACGACTATAACCAACCAGTTTATAAATTCGTATAACTTTGTTCACTTCTTGTTTTGAAGACTAGCTTACAGTAATGAATAGATTGAGATTAATTATGCTCGTCAGAGAAAACTGGAATTGTCGCGAGGCTTGCAACCAATAGTTCAGGCATCCATTTGACGACTATAACCAACCAGTTTATAAATTCGTATAACTTTGTTC
>JAOBAT010057178.1:0-27146 GCA_026413305.1 Hydrozoanthus tunicans | reverse complement strand
GGCTGTTTTTGATATCACCACATGTGATTGATATGGGTGGCTGATACGCTCTGTATTTCACCGATCTACTATGTAAACACCAAGCTAAGTATGTGATAATAAAGGTTATGATATGATGATAACTATTGTACAACTTCAAATGGTATAAACGAACCCACGAGATTTGACCTGCTCCCAACATGTATGGCTTCATAGCTCAGTTGGTCAATGCACTGCACCGGAACCGAATGGTCACGGGTTCAAATTCCGTTGAAGCCTGAAATTTTTTTCAGGCGTCTCTTTCGCAATTGCCGCGAAGATTGCACTATGACGTCATTAAATAAGTATAAGCCGAGATTTGAGGAAGATGCTAAACTTGATTTCTTAATAAAATGTTTGTCAATTTTAAACTTGAGCTGAGGGTCTTGCTTTCTTTATGGGTGAAAAAGTATACTTTTGGAAGCAATTAGGTAGTTCATGCGCATTAATTTATCACAGCTAATCAGAAAACGTGTTTCATTCTCCTGAAAAAGGCAAAACATCCAATCAGAAGCCGCAAAAACTTCACAGGTTCTTCCAATTACAAGACACTTTATCTCTATTTGAAAAAATCTAAACTGGAAAATTAAGAAAAGCTTTTTAAACTCTGGTGTTAACTAGAGGTTTGTAAAACAAAACAGTGGAAAAATAATACAAACCTTCAAGTTTGAGCGTATTTGTATTCTGTCTTTAAAAGACTTCTTCATGTCAAAATTGCAAATGTCCTGTCATCTAGAATACAGTAAGTAAGCATTTACTTTAAAACTAATCAATGCAATTTTTGTGGCTCTAAACAACTCTATCTTCTAAAGTCCAACCTCTCATCCTCCTCGTTGGAGGTGGAAACAGACAAGGCTGGCCAATGGGGCTCTGGTGAAGCTACTGTACATGGGCTTGTCTCCCGTGACGGACTGGATTGTATGCATTAAAAGAACATTGAAGAAACACAAACGCACCATCATCTCGGAGTAAAAGGGCTTTTCTCAGAGACAGAAAACGACACCTTACAAAAGCTAGCCCAAGAAGCGACGAGATGGAGGAGGAAAATTGTTAATGGCCTATCAGTCCATGGTTATGAGTTCACAGCTCTAAATAGAAAAACATTAATGTGGCAGCTCTTTCAAGAAACTTGTCTCCAAATGTGCCTTTATTAGCGTATTAGGAAATTACCTTCATTTCTTCTATCTCATCATCAATGTCATCCTTGTGTCGCAGTTTCTTCAGTGCTAATAACAGCCAAGTGATTTTAGAATAAGTCAGGCAGCACAAGAGAACAAGAATGATGAAATCGTTTTATCGTTTTAATAATATATAATCATGTACATTTAATATACAACGTACAATATATTACTCATCATTGCTGCAATCATAAGCGCTCTTCTCACAAACTATCTGCAATCAAAAATGATTATGGTACCTAGTTGAAAGAATATTTAGTTTTCAATTTCTTTTTTAATATAGTTATTTTGTTGTTGCTAGGATCTAGAGGCTCGCAGCTCAGTAAAAACCAAGCAACCATACGATACACGATAGTGGTTTGTTTAAAAAAGGTCAAATGGTTTATGAGTTCACTCCAAATCAAACTATGTGTGTGTGTTTTATATAAATGTAACAATTTTGTACTTACATATCAGAGCTATGAGATTTTGCGTTGTGGTTTGGCTTACAAACAGTAAGCTTTTTGTTTTGTTCTATTTTCCCCTTAAAAAATTAATAGTATTTGGAACAACAGAGGAATCGAATGGGCTTGCTCACCTGCTAGACACGCACTGCATTTCAGCTGTTAATTAGTTCTTGCTTTGGGTAACTCATGACCTATTGTAATGACTCACCTTGTCTAGCCTTCTCTTCTTGTCCAGCAAAGATGAAGAGATACCGAGGACTTGGCTGGCAAAAGGGAATTGCCACAGCTTGGACCAGGGCAGTACCAAAAGCAAATAATGGTATCAAATACCAAGTGGAAAGATTTCCCGACACCTGGATTCAAAACAAAACATTACACCGCCAATCAAAGCCAACAGCCATTAAACAGTAGTTGGTTTTAGCTGTTTTATAGAATCTCACTTATGCTAGTAGTCTATAACCAATTAAAGGTCATTTCATCGAAATAGAACCCGCACCTAGATTTTTTTTCAAACTTTCCTCATTTGTCAACCATTATATGCAAACTGCAAAAATGTGCTTGTTTAGGAGAAATTCCAGGAAAACTGGCAAAACACGTGCTTTTTTACCCCATTTCCGAGGGGAGACTGGAACCGAGTTAAACAAAAAGCCCCATACATTATGAAGAAAACTACTTTTTTGCATTATTTTTCTGATATGCCTTCAAGAGCTCGACATTCACTAGAATATGACAACATTTTTAAAATTTCTGATATGCGCAGCAAAGATGCGCAATACAGAACTGGGGAGTTACCTTAAATATACGATTAAAATTATGCAAATCGACAACATGGATAACCTACTCCATGTCTCCTGAGCGTTAGTAAGGAAATAGCAAAATATGCCGATGTTTAAAAAAATAATGGGGACATTTTTTTAAGGTGATTTATACACTAGTTGGTTTCTGAGAAAATCAATTAAATTTTTTCAATGATTTTTTCTATAAGTCTAGTTGTCAACTTGTCACTTCACGCTGCATTGACTGGTGACTCATAGAAAACCCTGCCTTGTGGTTTGATTATTTAATGGTAGCAATACTCAGTTACCAATAAGTACTTTTAAAAATTCTCCCTAAGAAACCAAATAGATATATCATTGTCCTGATCTAACTAAAAATGCAAACAGAGCGAACAGTAATAATTAATAATATTATTAATAATGATAATATTAATAACAATAATAATAAAAATAATGATCATAAAAAATAATAATAGCAGTGATAATAATAATAGTCTTTATACGCTCTTCAAGATTTTCACAAAACAATTGAACGTTACATGACAGATAATAATTCCATGTTACAAAGTTTTAAGTATTGGCCGGAAAATAAAGTTCCAGCAGGGCTAGGTAAACTATCGTTAATTTAGCTTCCCTGTTTATTTTTGAAAGTCAATTTTGAGCAGAGAAAAGGAATAAGAAATAGAAAGGTAGAGTTTCCGCCCCATGATGAACACGTGTGTCTATCTCATTAGCGTGTTCTAAAAATTTTAAGTTCGAACAGAGACTGTCGTGAGAAACTGATTACATGTAATCCTGGGCTTTTGATACGTAGTTCATCTTTTAAGCCCTTTTTCGCTGTCGCAAGTTGTGGTGCTTTTCCCGATTTCTGTAGCTTGTCGGCGCTTTGACAATTGTCTGTCGCCTCGATTAAAGACCGTATCTCCTGTTGCCAAATCCTTTTGTAGGCCCCATCGCTGCGGAGCTACACTTATAAGAAGGAATTCCAAACAGACGTGCTGTCACTTGGGACCCCTAGCTCCGAAGGCTGCACATTAACCAACTGAGCTCTACAAGCTGCTGTTCCTAACAAAAGTATTAATTTGATTAAAGTAAGCAAAAGGAAAGTGCATAGACGATCACTGACTGACCTTGGAATGTCCAAAGGATTGTTCAACTAAGAACCCAAAGTATCGAGTTGAAGATGTCATTAGCCCAAGGAAACCGCGGGAGATCTCAACTAGGTATAGAACTCCTACTGTTGTACCTGCACCTACAAAGATGGTGCTGATGTCTCATTTGTGAAACTAGTTCTTCTTTTCAACAAAATCCAACGCAGACTTGATATTCTTATGAGATACGTTTTATTTTCGAAAGGGCTGTTGATCAAGGGGGTGGGTGGAAGGCGGGAGAGGTAAAGGTAAGGGGTAGGGAAAGTGATTTCTTAAGCCCCCGTCATTGTATCATTATTTTACCCAGATATTCACAAAGCCTGAGGCGAATAATTGTTTTAGAAAAATTACTTTGATCACAAAGAAAAAATAGCCAAGCGAGAAATGGAAAAATGCAGTTGTGTTTTGCGTTTTTATTAGTTTAAATTTCCGTGCGTTATTGCACAGCAACTAGCAGCG
The DNA here is from genome assembly GCA_026413305.1 of Hydrozoanthus tunicans. Classification (NCBI taxonomy): domain Eukaryota; kingdom Metazoa; phylum Cnidaria; class Anthozoa; order Zoantharia; family Hydrozoanthidae; genus Hydrozoanthus; species Hydrozoanthus tunicans. The sequence continues at coordinate 23,118 of JAOBAT010057178.1, read as the reverse complement.
CGAGCATGCAAAGTGAACACAGTTTTAACGGTGTTCAAAAACAACAGCCACAAGTGTAGCTAAAAGAGTTGCAATAAGCGGCCAGCTCAAGCAGAGGGGAGAATTACTCCCGGATTCAGGCCATTGGAGCTAGTTGACAGTATGAAGCTTTCTCAAGTTCGTGTTTGCTAAACGATCGATCGCTTGAAGGAACATGATTCCTAGCTAAAACGCGACGAAGCTGCTTTTGTTGTTTGGATTTTTCCTCATTGACAAGCTGATTTAGGTAGGGTTTCGTTATTATTTTGGCTTTATAACTAAACATTTATTGTTTATCGCAGTGAAAATTTCGTAATGTGCAGTGTTGACTTGAGATGGCGATCGAAAGCGCTCGTATTGACAGCAGACTTTCTCTTTTATAAAAAGTTCCATCTTTTCTCCTAACGGAAACACGAAACTTCGAGAGATTCGATTTTATTCACTTCCATACTTTCAAATTCTGTTGTAAATTGGATTTGTTATTGAAGCCATTCTATCAAATAAAGGAAAATCAGTTTGTGCAAAATTGTGTTTGTTGTCATTTTCTCAATCATCTGAAACCTTTATACTTTCATTATTTAGCGCAAATCGTGGTAATGATATTGTAGAGTCTTTTAAAACCATTATTTCACTATTTTGCACATTTGGTGTTTTTTGGAAACAGATTTTCTTCTATTGCGTTAATTTCCTCCTCAGAAACATCAACAAAACAACGCAAAGCAGCCATAGTCACTCCGCGGGAGGTGATTAAAGCCAGGATATTACGTCAGCCTCCACCAATCAGAGCAGCGAAAACTCTATAATCATCCGAGTAATTTTACTAACACATGTTTCTGTAGTTCTGTTGACAGTTCATTCTCGAGAGATTTATACTAAAACAATTAGATTAATTACTCGCTCTTAATTTTCTATCGGCTATTGATAAAACGACTCGCGATCGGGCTTCCAATAGAAATTGCCAGAAATTGCCGTATTCTAATGATTAAGTAAATACTAGCTCGGATGCGCTCGATTTGATTGTTTTAGAGATAGCAGACGTGAGACAATTACCTCCGAAACAGTAGATAGTGAAGCTGAAACAAAATGGCTGACGGAAGTAGTCGCTTCGCGTCCGTTTCAGGTTACGATTTCAAAAATATTTCCATCAGTGAGAATCGTTGGAAATATGACGTCAATTGCTCCAACTTGCATAGAGTTTGAATAAACTAAATCTATGTTTGGGAGCGACAATAGAGAGAAAGTTGATCAAAACCGCTTAACATGAACAATCCAGTTGCAAAAAAGTCGTTCAAATTACACGATTTTCATTTTAGTGAATTATATTTTGGTAAAAGAGATGTGATAGTTTTATAATTTAACAAGTTTGGATTTCTACTTGCAGTAAGAATTTGGGCAAATTTGGTCTAAACTTTCGAAAGTTCGGCGTTTCTTAGTTGGGAAACCCACTTAAAACACATTTTTCGTCTTAACACAGGGCCATGCAACATTTGGTGAATTATATTTTCGTTGTGCGTGTTTCTACAAACATTCTGAGCTAAGTTTTAGCTCAAAATGTCATTCCTCAAAACACCTAGAGGGCAACAAAGTTTGATTTATAAGTATTTCAAGGCTAGTAAGCTTTACGTTTGCATTTGTTGTTGTAAATTCAGCTGCTCGTGCTCGAGTTTCGTCATATGATGTGATTCAATTATTAAAGCTATTTTTGTCTAACAAATCTTTCTATTGTCTCGAAAGGAAAATTCTGTTCCTATTTCTCTTTTATCCTATTTCAATTAAGATGGATAGTGGATAGTTGATATCGACCTCGCGCCTTCGGCGGTCAGTAGACATTCCGGCACTATCAAACGGGTGTTTGTAAAACATGGATACGGATGACGGATGGCGGATGACGGATGGCGGATAACGGATGGCGGATGGCGGATGGCGGATGAAAGATAAATAAAGTTTGAAAAATAAATAACTAAATGATAAATAGATAAATAAGAGAAAATTAAGTAAATACGAAGGAAAAATAAGTTAAAACCCATTCGTAGCACCCTCCGTCGAACCGAAATCATTGCAAATTACATAAAAATATTGATTTTCTTATCAACTCACTTGTTGCTGCCCTCTTTCGGATAAATATGGTACATTTCAGCAGATTATGTAAAATTACATATTTATTTACTGGTTTCAGGGAAAAAGAACAAAGGTTTTGTCTCTGCAATTCTACGTTCTTTTAAATTCAAAATCCTCCATGACTTCCAACAGATCGAAAACTCGCGAGTTCGGCACACTTTTAAAGCACAAAGACAGTGATAAGAGTGCCCTCCTAACATGGGCCGCTACACAGGCTTTACTTGTCCGACCACCTACAGTTTGTTATTTGACAGATATAAACTGCAATGCAAGGGCAGTACGAGATGCCTCAAACCTTCAACCAATTGTAAACACGCAAAAAGTGAAAATGCTGAATAGTGCGAGATATCAAACATGTCAGTGAAGAGATATGATGAGAAAATCGAACAAAGCCGGACTTTGCAGTGTTTTTCACTTTTTGTTATTTGAGACTAGGAGTAGGACCTCCCGTGAGAACAAAAAATCATTCAGTAGGCAAGGCACGCTTGATACATGAACTTCGGAGTAATCGGCGCTTATTAGGCACTTTTTATAACAGTCTATATATGATAGTTCGTATTTTATTCTTCTTAACTATTTTTAGGGAGTCTATTTAAGGGACAATTTCAATAGGGTGCATATTGGGGACCATGTTGCGTCCATTTTTTTTGGGGGGGGGGGGGAGCTCCACAAGTCGTCGACAAACATGTCGGGGTGCAATATCCAAGGAAAATAGAAATGAGTTAAAGAGGTGGGGAATTCAAAATAAACGTAACAAAGTGAGTCACGAAAGTTCCCGCGCATATTTATCGAAAAAACGCAGCTAATAGTGAGTTGATATGATATGAAAGTCATTAAGTCATTTGCAATGATTTCGGTTCGAGAGAGGGCGCTACTAATTGTTTTCAACTTATTTTTCTTCCGTATTTACTTAATTTTCACTTATTTGTCTATTTTTAATTTAGTTATTTGTTTTTATTTTTCTATTTATTTTTATCTATTTTTTTTCATTTAGTTATTTATTTTTTAAATACTTAAAGCTTTTATCCGCCATCCGTATCTGTGTTTTACAAACACCCCCAACTACCAGCCCCGGGTTTAAATTATGTACGTTGCGATTGGGTTAACTTCACTCAAACTATCCAGCTAGAAGCTCTTGGAGTGTGCTATTTACGTTGACACTGTGAATTATTCTCGTTTTCCAGGTAAACCTGTGCTGGTCGTAAATGGGGCGTATCGCGGGTCCGCAGCCAATCTTGTGTCAATAAACGAAAAGAGTTTCTCTGTTACTGTCGAACTTAAAGAGGTATGTAGCTCAACAGACATACATGCTAGTTAAACTACCAAATCCAAACAAACAGTTTTTTAAATTAGTTTTTCTATGGATCCTTAAGCTTGATTCTAACATATTATGAAATCATGCGTGTTTTGAACATTGAGGATTCACGAGAGAACAGGCATTAAGTCTCTTTCTGCAACCAGGAGCCCATTGTTAAACACCCTTATTCGAGAAGATGTTAAGGTCTATCCGTTGGCAGACGTCAGAGCAAAGGCAGCATCATTCTTGTCAGCTATTTTAAGACCTCGAGTGAAGGTGCGGCACCAGGAATCGAACTTGGGCCTCCCGCACGACAAACTGGCACCTTTACAACTCGGCCAATCAAGCGGCCATTTGATCGTAGTTTTTTTGCCTTACCATTCGTTTTTATCTATCGTTCCCAAATATATTTATGAGAGAAGGGACACTGCTCTCACTTTTTCACTTTTCGTCTTTCAGGGAGCTCACAAGAGGCGCACAGTCGATGGAGTAGCTTACGAAGACATCTGTAAACTGGACGTGTAGTTGCGTTGTAAGCTCAGATACAACACTCGAGAACTCCCATGTAAGTCCAACGTCATGCAACAGCCGAGATGAGACTGAATAGAGCAGAGTTGTAGTCAAACTCGGCCACAATAGTGGTAACAGAGAAGAAGCCCGACACGATGGTTTGGCCATTGCTTGGAGAAAGCAGAGCAGAAATATTTAAGAGACAAGAGTTTTCACCGTATGGATGGAATTTCTAACCGTTGGCAATTTTTTAAGACACTTGAAATAATTTTTTACTCAGTTTTTTCTATCCTGCCCAGCCTCCTCTCTCTCACACACATTCGAGCCCTACTCGCGGGCTCTATCCAGTAATACATCCTTCTGTAAAAATATTATTGTAAATTTGTGTAATTATACATATGGTGAACAGGACATTTTTTAGAACTAGTAGTATAGCAAAGCAAAAAATAATTTATTAGAAAGGGTCTGGAATTACTAGCTTCTTTTTTAACTTACCAGTAATAGAATACAAGTAATAGAATCTGCAAAAACTAATTGAAAACCAGCTTGACTAGGCTTAGTCTCCTTCGCAGCCACTAATGGCTTCTGTTCCTTCTCTCACGACGGCTGCGAAAGAGACTAAACCAGCCTCAGTGTTTTCTAATGTTTTAGTCGTGCTCAGTCCCCCGAAAGCGAAATCTCAACCTCGTCTTACGATGCAAACTCAGGTCAAGTCCCGCAAAAATGCTTAGGTATTTCCTTCACAAAAGACCCTGTAAACGGAAACTGGCTAATACGAACAGAGGACGTCTTAGAAGAAAAGAATGTCACTGAAAAGGACATGCCTAGAAATTGAGAACCCGCAACCAGACATAAGCTAAAACTACTTATGATTTTAATCATAAAACATAACGTTTTGAAAAACGTTCTCTGGTTGAATATTTATAACACGAACTTTCGGTTGTCAACCTACAACCTTTGACTAGTAAAAGAATGACTACCGGACATACAAGAATAAAAATTAATAAAATGGAAAAAAAGATGGTTTAATATATATGCATTTTTATCCCATTATATTAATCTTAAACTTTTTATCTAAGAGGATATTGTGTTTGGTTTGGAATTGTTGTCGGCATTTCTAATGTATTGCACAGTGCGCCAAGATTCAATAATTTTTCTATGTAGACAGTCTTGTTGTGAGACACAGCAAGCACTTGCTGTTAAGAATTTTCGACACCTCGGTCCCGACTTGTGTCTATGGGTTTTCCACAGTTTTGCGAAATCTCTTCGATGGAGGTGTATAAGTGACAAAATTCATTGAATAGATTCTGGAATTGAAATTGTTAAATTTGGCATTCATGACACCGATTTTGCTAAATTTCAATACATTTCATGTTTTGTCAAAACTTGATTTGCCAAATTTAGATTAATCGCAATTTCACCAAAAACACTAATCCATATTATGTACTGTCCTGTCGTTCAATGAACCAATCAAACGAACGCGCTGAATGTGCACCATCAAACGTACAGAACAAAGTAGTTTCGTAACGCTGAAAGGAAGTGCAGTGTAACGATGGCCTACTAGTTGAAGCATTTGCGCGAACACTGTAGTACTTGAGTTACAACACGCATGTTAACATAAACTTGATTAGAGTTGAAAGTTGCGACAGAAGTTTCCTGATGTGACCAGACCTCTGAAATACGACAGCCCAGAAAAGTTGCCGAAAGATCTGATAAAACCCGAGTGCCGCACGTTTGGCTGGCTAAGTCTTAAAATATTTTTAGGCGACCAAATTTTGTGAAGAATTCAAAACAAATTTTCTAGTCACAACTAACGATTTCTCGTCAAACGAGAAAGTGTAAAATTAAACTTTTGATCAGCGCAACACGAGGAGACTTGGCGCCGACCCGCTAGCTACCCCAAAAAAGGTTTCAGCTTTCAATTGGTATATTTCTTAGGGTAATTTTTATTTTTAAACCGAGAAGTATTTTTAGGGTGGAAAATTTCAATTCCTTGGTATTTTTTAGGGTGTTCTTGGGACTTTTTCGACTGTCATCCCTATCCTGGCCTTTTGACCTCGAAGTATCCCCCCCGGTTCCTAGGTGTGCTGTAAGCAAGACAATCCAACACTAGCTTGGTGAAAGTCGCAACTAACTACGTTCGTTTTTCTAGTTGAAGAGATGTCATGTTCGCTGATATTGGGGCAGTGTAACAAGCAAGCATAAGGAAAGAACACACCATAAACATAAAAAGTGCCCTCTAGATTTTCTGTATTGATACAAAAGATAAAGTGCTGCTTGGGGTGAGCAAGGGGTCAGATGTGGGGGAGAAGGGGGGGGCAGTTTTGAACCGGCCGAGTATCTCTACTATTATCAGTATGTTTTTCCCGCCTCAAAATCATTAAAAGGACAAAAAAGCTGTTTAAAAACTGAAGGTAAAGGTATTTTTAAATTCTCGTGAGGTTTCGAGTCTTTCTCTTAGAACAGCAAGTTTAGCAAGCTTAGCACTAGTACTGACTTTGCTAAGCTTGCTGTAAATTCATTTGTGTTTACACGAATATATAATAGATATATCTATTGTAATATATTTGTGTAGATTGTATACAATATCTATTATATATTCGTGTAAATTGTATACAAATGAATGTACACGAAACGCCTGCACAATGAAACAAATGAAAAGTTGATAGAAAATCGAATTGCCAATTTCTGTTAGTTTTCTTCGACAAAATTATTGGTGGGGCTAAAGGTCACCAAGCCCTATAGCTCCGCGGCCCCTGAGGTGTTAAAGCAAAGGCAGCTTGAAGCTCCGACCGAGAAAAGCCAAGGCCCGAATTCATTTAGACTTGCAAAGTTATTAGCTTAATCCAGATTTAATTCCCACGACAACCAAAAGCTTTTGTTAAGAGTTAATCCTGGTTTAAAGTTAATCGGCTTTCGAACAACTCGACTCCGTACGACAGACTGGCGCCGGACGAAAAGTGGAACTAACAATTCTAAAATCATTTGTACTTGCATTTGATAAGACTTCTATATTAAATCTCGCACATTTTCACAGTTTCAAAAGTTTTACCGGACGACTCTTAAAAACTTCCAAGGGATACGTATTGTACTTGATGAAAAATTATTTATTATAATTTATGTTACCACACATTTGGAAATCTACAGCATAAATTAACATTTTATGACACGAGTCGAAGCTCCGGTTTCTTGCAACGACTGTGGAGGGAAGATTAAATCGCTTCGGTTTTCAACGGTGTTATGTGGCGTGTTGGAAAATCAAAACTTTGCAGTAACGCATATAAATGCTTACACAGCCGGAAAATTTTACTTCAATGTTCGAAAGCGGCTTCGAACCAGGCAAACGAAAGAACTATGGCGATTCGGCGTGAAGACATTAATGTCTGGGAACGAAGAGCACCGATCTCGCCTGCACATGTCGCTGAACTGATAAATAAAGGAATAAATGTTCTTGTGCAGCCCTCAACTAGAAGGGCTTACACTATGGACGAGTATGAGAGGGCTGGAGCAACAATTACAGAAGATCTTTCGCCAGCTTCTTTGATTATCGGAGTGAAAGCTGTTCCTGTTGATTTACTACTTCCGAACAAGACTTATGCTTTCTTCTCGCATACAATCAAGGCGCAAGAAGCAAACATGCCTTTACTTGATGCAATGTTGGAGAAAGTAAGTTGCTTTATGTGCTAAGATTGAAATAAATCCGAAACTTTGTTATGTTATTTTATTTTATAGCTGCTTTAAATTCTGTCGAAATAACTAATTTGAACGTTCGCGAGAACTTGTCAAACGACAAAATTTTGAATTAGTTTACAACTGGATTTATTATGGTCTTTTTGAATTATGATACTATGACTTAGATGTACTTCAAGTTGTTTGATGAAACTCTTTCAACTAAAAAAACTGGTATTTGCAGATATTACAGCTATTATATAATTAAGACGTGACTCCACGTGTACGTTGTGCGGAGTCCTTGGGTATAAAGGACTGTTGTCTCGAAATCGTCACCAATTGACGCTGCTAGGACTTATAAAATAAAACCAACCCGAAGAGCTTACGTCGTAAGTTTTCAGGTTAAATGAAAATATTTGGTCACTGTTTGAGAATGCCTTGCAACTTCCGCGTTAAAGAGCTCTCCATAAGTGTACCACAAATGTGGCTGTTTCGTCGATGAGGTGATCATGAATGCATGCGCTGAACATTGTTCTGTTTTGCAATTATAGAATGTTCGAATCATTGACTATGAGAAAATGGTTGACAGTAAGGGGCGAAGAGTTTGTGCGTTTGGAAAATTTGCTGGGGTCGCAGGTAAGAAAGTAAGACAATGAATAAATTTTTAAGTTTGAAACTTCTCGGAGCTGTTTCGTCGTTCCTTAAGTGCTTGGTCGTTATGCAATGGAGGTGTTGCGGGGGAGGGGACGAACGTACGAGCCAATCAGAGTTGCAAGTTCATAGATCTCGGATAAGACGGACAGTAAACTTTGTCTGGTTTTCACTTCAAACCACTTAGTTTGAAGGGTCTGTAAAATTATTACTTGCGTAAGATTTTACACGTTCATTAATTACAGAAACAAGAATGAAAATAGAATTGTCACGATTATTTTGATTAATGTTGCACCACAGAAATGAATTTAAAGTAAATTTAAATTTTTATTATTTGCTTTAATCTATCCACTGCCAAATTATTACTATAAATAATGTGCTAAAATTTTCTAAAATAAGAGAAAGTGCAGGCTCATGAACAGAAAGAATTAAGGCAAGCATAAGTGTTTATAAAAACAAATTAAAGCCAATCAAATGCTCAGATATGCAGCACACATATGCATAGCGAGTTCTTTTTTGAATATACTATATTAATTCTTGAAAGTTCTTACATTGTTTTTTCCCCTTGATCTCAGTATTACAAGAAAATGTGTTGTGAAATGGCATGTTCTAGTTTCAACAGAAACCGGAAACAAATAACACTTGAAAATAAAATGTCCTTTTTGTTTCCAAAACTGAATTGAGATTTAAAGATTAATTTTATGTTCTTTATGTTAATGGGCATATTCATGATGAATTATTCAAATTATTGTTGCTGCTGGTCAAATATTTTATATACGTACAGCTATAAATAACTAATATGCAAATTGAAACTTGTTAGTTAAACCTGAAGGGTTTCTATATTGTTACATTTCTTTCTAATTTTGCATATCAGTTTGTATGCATGCACAGACAAAAAACAAGATCTTTATAAAAGTAAAGTGGTGCATTTATATAGTGCCTTTTCCAAATGAATGCTCAAAGGCGCTTTACAGTGATCAGTTTACCCCCAGCGGGCTGGAAGCATATTGTAGGCACCTCAGGCAGCCACTTCAAAGCAGTCCATGTATGCAGGTACTCATTTACAGACCCCGGAAGGATGGAAAGCTGAGTGGCCTTTAGCGGGAAAGAAGTTCTTCCAAATGTCCAACCCTTGACCAGTCCAGGGATCGAACTGGGGACCTCAGGATTGGGAGGCAGAGATCTTACCACTGCGCCAACCCCTCCGCTCATTTATTGCATTACCTCTTATAGATATATTCTTATTTGATGATTAACCACTTTAATGAAGTAAACTGAATAAAGGTGAATTTTTGGAATTATTGTTAGGAAAATGATTTAACTTTAATGTGTTTTTTCCTAGGTATGATCAACATTCTCCATGGTTTGGGGCTCAGATTGCTCGCACTTGGACATCATACACCATTCATGGTAAACAGCCAAAGTTCAGTGTTTTGGAAAACACAACCTTAAAATTTTTTTGTAACGACTTTTCACAGGTTGATTTAAATACCTTTTCTTTGAATTATTGAGGTTCACAGTTCAGTTTTGGACCTTAATTTTTAAAAGCTGCAACTTATTATTTTTTGGAAGGGTTAATTGGCATAGTGGTAAGGTCTCCACTTCCAAATCCAGAGGTCCCCTATTCCAGGATTGGAGTTTGGGAGCCTTTTCCTACTAAAGTCCATTCACCTTTCCAAACTTCCATGGTTTAGTAAAATGAGTATCAACATGATGGACTGCTTAAAGTTGCTGCCAATTGCGCCTAACATACTATGGGTAAAATTGATTATTGTAAACTGTCTGAATTAAAGTTGACCGTGTCCAAGTGGAGAAGACACTAATCTGGAGTAATGAATAATTATAGTACCAAGCAGAATAAACAGGGTGGAAAATCTTCCAAATTTAATATTAGTACAGGGCAAAACAATGGTATAGTGGGTGGAAAATTATTTAAAATTCAAAAATAATGCTTGTTGGTATCGCCAATATAATACCTGTTCATTGTTGTCCAGTAACTACTATATTAAGTACTCCAGATCCAACCAACAAAAAAACTCCTTTTCAAGAATTGGAGCTCAGGTTTGGAACAGTTTAAAAAAACAGCATCAGGGGATTACCAAAATATAGATACAAAAGAGAAGTTCAAGAAAAGCTTTTTCAGATGCTTGAAACAAAGGACTGTTATCCTGACATATAAACAATACTTAATACCCAGTAATGACTTTTAAGATTTAACTGTAAAATCTGGATAACAAAAAGTGAAACAAAGTCACTCTTCCATTCTTTATTTTTATTTATTATCCTGTTCATAGTATTTAAATGTTTTTGTAACTCGATATTAGCTAGCACATTAGAAACTTGTATTTTCTCATAAACATCGTCCTCCGCACAGTCAGCCTAGCTATTTGCCAACTTGGCAAAGTTGATACAACTATAATTATTATTTTCAAGAAAGGTGTTTCTTGTATAGTGCAAGAGTTGGTCATAACCATGCCGGTAAGGCTGTAAACGGTTGGAAAATAAAGTAATTTAGTTAATGTTACAAATTATTGCTTAAATTTGGCTAACTGACACAACAAATTAGAGGGGAAAATGTCGAAAATTAAAAATCATACAGTCCTGAACTGAGCTGTATAGTCAGTGAGTATTAATTTTTTCTCCAAAATAATACTCGCATATAATGATTGTTAGTAATTTTTTTAACTTTTTCTTTGTAATAATTCTTCTCTTACAATCAGTACATGGGTGCCACTCACAATTACAAGAATAGCAGAGCTGCAAAGCTGGCGATCTATGAACTTGGAGAAGATATTGCTGCTGGTAAACTGCCTTCACACTTTGGTCCTTTGTCCTTTGTGTTCACTGGTTCAGGAAATGTATCACAGGTTTGTTGCTGTTGTAAATCTTTCCAGGGTTTGAGTTATAGGGAAAAAAATTGTCTCACAAAATTTTTTTTTTAATTCTATTTTTGTTGGCCCTCATTATGTAGTTTTCCATATTTGCAAAAATAACATTTTATATAATGAAAAGAAAAAATCCAACATTTCCCACTGCTGTGGATAAACCATAAAATTGAATGTAAAAACTGTGTTGTCTGATTTCTGATAAGAATCCGATAAGATATTGTTACTTGAAAAAAAAGAAAAAGGAAAAAAGTTACTTAAAGGCATGAGGGGGGGGGGGTGTCAATCACACTTTCAAAAGTATGCAACCAATTGCCTTGAAACTTGGTATGTGTAAAAGTGTTACAAGTACTTCAAATTAAGCATAATCATGTGGCACTTAATTGGTTTCCATGGCAAGTCCAAAAATGGTCAAATATCCCTTGTGGTTGCTGGGCATGATTCTCCTGTAGATTTAACCATATTTGTGGATGTGTCTCAAAACCCAGGGCAAAGTGCTATTACTTCAAACTCATTGCTTTCAGAGTCATTCACGGGCAGTAATTCTGATGATGTGGATTTGCATAGAGTTCGCTCAACTATGACAACCTATTCCAGAAATGAGTTGTTTAAAATCTGCTGCACCTCAAAAGTCGTCTTGAAGAATGCTCGCATTCAGCATTTTCGTGGCAAGCGTGCTGGTCAAAAGAAAATTCAAACTAAAATTGCTGATCAAATAAAAAGTATGGGTCCATGTCAACAAACTTTATTGTTTGGGGTAGAAATAATTAACTAGTGTATACTTGCCCACAATAGGGAGCACAAGAAGTTTTCCAGGAGCTGCCTCATATTTATGTTCATCCACATGAGCTGAAGAAAGCAGTTCAAAAGGGAGGTGAGAATTTCAGCAGCAACAACTACAACTGGTTATCGATTTGAAAACAAAAATTATTTCAAAAATAATTTGGAGAACTATCATGATAAAAATTGTCAAACACAGATAATTGCTAGCTCTAGTCGAAGTTTCAAGTTAACATATCTTGCATGTTTGCCTTTTGTAAACACTTGTAGGTTGAGTTTTCTTTGAGTTAAGAATTTGTTGGCATATCGGCAAAGTACAGTTAACATTTAACCCAAAGAATATGAAAACACTTGAGCAAATTTTACTGAAACAAACTTGTGTATATGTATCTTTTGTTTTATGCTGTTATTTATTTTCACTTGTATACACTTGTACTGAACTGCAGAAGATTCTGACTCTCCTTTGGGTTGTGTTCCTGGCTGCTATGTACACCAGCCCCTCCTATAAAAAGGCCAAATGGGGAGAGGGGATTATTTTAGAGTCCTAAACATAACACAGCATTGTAGCAACCTGTTAAAATAACATAAACAGAACAATTTATATTGGAACTTTTAAGTCAATGCATAGCTAAAAATGAAATAGCCATTGCAAAAATAATTTTTTCGGTTTGCTTATGTCTCTTATAGTTAATAATTCCCAGTCCCCATATCGATTTGGGGATCAGCATGACCACTTGGGCCAGGTAGGATCATTGCAGTCATTGTCACTTTTGACAGAATCAGTCTCCAAGTGCTCTTCAGCTCCATTTCAGAGTGAGATAGTTCGTTATTAACAGTGTCTGAGTTCCCAACAGTATTCTCATCAGATTCGACTGGGGACGTTCCCCTTCTCAAGTCGTTCTTATCAGGCAAACTCTCTCTGACTGCTTGGGCTCGATCCATTTTCATCTGTTACTTCAGGAAGAAGACTGCTGATTGGTTGGAATGGGACTTTTTTCTCTGTGTCGGTGTCACTCAACCCTCACTTCTTTCATCTTCCTTGCTGCAAATTCTACTCTGCTTCTTCTCACTACAGTCTTTATCGATTCCTCAGGAATGGCTTTCTGATCAACTTCTGCCTCCTTGTGCTTTAACAGTTTCAAGTTGTTGAAATGTATAATAATCTTACTTGCATACTGGTGTCCACCAAGCTTGTGTACCTTCTAAGGTACCTCAGTGATATTACTTTCTCCAGCACTGTGTAAGGGCCATTCCAGTCGTAATGAAACTTTACTTCCCTGGACCTGGCTTAAGTGGGCAGGGTTATGAGTTATACAAGAAAACTTGATCTCTAGTCTGGAACGAACATTCCTTACTCTTTTTGCTCAGGCAATGTGCTGTTTGAACGTTTTCTTATTACACATGATTTAATACCTCAGCCAAGTTTTTCTTAAACTTACAAGCAAAGTTACCAAAGAAACCATACTCCTCTTCACCAAGTGATCCAATCGTAATTTCAAGAGGTAGTCTCATTTCAATTCCATACAATAAGCAACCATAGAATTGTGAAAGTAACGAGTTCCCGAAATTAACGGCACTTTTTTCCCTCCTATTAAATCCCGAATACAATGGTCCTCCCGAAAGCAGCGGCCTCCTTTGCCGGCAAAATTTGAAAGTAACGGGGGTCATTACTATCAGAATTCTATGGTTGTCTGTTTTGTTTACTTTTTGTTCATCAGGTTATATTACGTTGTAGGAACATGAATATCAATGGAATTGACTTTGAAATTTCATGATACATGTCCTCTTTGTCAGAAATTGTTTCGAGTTCCAAACGTTTTTACCTGTCCGAAAAAAACGACTACTATTAAAACGGGAAAAGGATTTGCAGCCAGTCTATTGATGAACACAGCTACAGTAGGCCATCAGATTTAATCCAATGTTAATAGGATTTGCAGCCAGTCTATTTATGAACACAGCTACAGTAGGCCATCAGACTTAATCCAATGTTAATAATAATATCTAGCGAGCTAATCGCCCTTACTTGCAGTCATGGACTGAATTGCGATGGATGCAGCTCAACGGGGTCGGACCGAAAGCATGTTAAGGCGCATATTGCTGCCGCTATACGGCCCATGCATGACCTCAGAGTACAGCTCCACAGCCAGATAGAATTAGCTGGGTGTCGAGTTTGTTGAGGGAGGAAAACCGGAGAGCCCGAAGAAAAACCCTTGGAGTCAGATTGAGATCGACGAATCTCAGCCCACATGTGGAAACCAGGACTCAATCTCAGGTCCACAGTGTTGGGAGGCACGAGCGCTAACCGCTCGGCCATCCTGTTCATCCCATCTGTCTACATCACTGTCCATCGTTGCTTTGAGAAGACCCTCCAAGGTGCGATTCCAGTTCTCTCCCTGCCCATTTCCTGCCGGAATGTATGCATTGGTCCTCATCTTCTTAATATCTCTTAAGATTCATGGAGTACCTTAGCCAGCCATCTGCATTAAGGATGTACGGGGTTCATCCGGGTCCTTAAAAACCTTAAAAGTCCTTAATTTTTACTTTCCAAAACTTTGAGGCCTCATAAGTCCTTAAATTTTACAAAAAGCAGTCATGGTCCTTAAAAAATCCTTAAATTTTTGCTTTTTCACTGAAGTTGGCGTTTTATGCGATGCTTCGAGAAGCATGAGTCATACAGTTTATTTAGTTTGAATAAAGACTACACTGTTATAACTATGTAACTGTGTCAAGGAAAATCAATATCGCAAAAAGTCATGTTTTAGGTCAGTTCTGGTGGTTGACGTCCCATGGCGTAGTTCCTCAAAAACCAATAATCTTACCTTAAAAAGTCCTAAAAAAGTCCTTAAATTTTGCTTGGGAAAAGCGGATGAACCCTGGATATAATTTTCTAGTTTTTTAAGGGGAAAGCATCAGCCCACTTTGTAAATGAGCACTGCATTGTGAGGATGTAACAATTCCCTGTCTTGGATCATGATAGCAGGCTCGCGATGTTTATGTGAACGCATTGCATTGGATAGCTAAATGGCTGGGACTGTAATCGGGCTTACAGCTTAGCTGGTTGTGTCTTGCTTTCTGCACATGTCTAACACAAAACACGGTAATCATTGATAACAGATAGTAGGTCAGGGCGCCAGAATCTAACCTCTAACTTCTTCAGTGTCTTAAACCTTCCAAATACCACCCTCAGTGCTGCTGTATATCTACTCTAGAAATTGAATAATAAATGTTTCGGGTAGAATAAAAATTCGCACTCAGTAAATAAAACGCTCTAAATACAGGACTCATAGACTGCGGTTCTCTCTTATCAGACTTGAAGTTACTCTATTTCAATCGCTTGATAACACAGGCTGTGCACTGGCAACCTTAAAGATGTCCACCCTGAGATAGTCTGGTTTCTTCTGCTGCTTCTTGTAGGAGCGGAGCTGTAATTGTTCCACAACAAGAGCACTCACCGTGGTGATGTCTCCAGGGCCGTCTAGACATTGCATCAGCTTTAGAGTTCGTTCTGCCAGCTTGATGTTCTACCACAAAGTGGTATTCTCGTAGATGATCAACTTGTGCTTTGAACTTTTTTCTTAGAAGATAGTACCTGAAACATTCAGTTAACTGAAAAAGCGCCAACATTTCCAATAGCAGTAATTCTTCTTTGGTGGCTGTAAGGAACGGCTCCCATTGGCTATGACTCAGCCATCAACTTGTAATTGTGAAAGAACAGATCATATAGGCGGATCTCAGCTGAACACATAAAAAAGAAACTTTTGTGTCAAACCACCAATGAAATAAGAATTGACTCATTAATAACGATGAGTGAAACCATCCTTTTCCTGTGTCTGTGTTTGTATCTGTGTCGAGCCTCTCTCGAACCTCATCAGCCTCTGGCCAAAGCTCGGTAACGCAAAAACTGGAGGGCTAGCCCAACATTCTCCCAGGTCATTAAGAGCTTTCAGCAGACGGACAATTCTCTCAAACTGCTGGTGTTTTTTAAACAAGCAGTGAAGTACAGTACCGCCTAGAGTCACATGTACCTTGTTAGCGAAATTTTCGCGAGCGTATCGCGAGCAGAAAGCACTTCTTGTTCGCGAACTGTTCGCACCTTGTTCGCAGTTCGTTCCCATCTTGTTTGCACTTCGCTTGCGAACTGCTTGCAAACTGCTTCGCAAACAGAAGTGTTCGTGAACAAAATATTCACAGACGAACGCTTAACACGTATCACTGCTTTACAGTTTGGTGTATCATTTTCAAAGTGCAAGCCGTGACCGCGAACGGGACGTGAACTGCTTGCGAACAAAGGTACATGTGATTCCAGGCGGTTCTGTAGCACTGACTTGGCTGCAAAGTGTGGCCATGTAATGACAGTAATATGAGGCGAGGCTGGGAAAATGCAAGTTCAGCTGCAATACTCAGTATTTGCCATTCCAGTACAACTCTAGTTTTCTCTTGGTCAGTCTCGATGCCTTTAGCCGACACAACATGTTTCAAAAACCAAAGGCTGCTATTCAGAAAACAACATAAGTCCTTTCGCTTCAGTTTCACCTTTACTGCTGGTAAACTTTCAAAGACCGGCGTATAATTTAGGCAAGATGCTCCTCAAGGCTCCTTTTACCAAATGATGACGTCGTCAAGGTTTACTAAGCAAATTTCCAAAGTTAGTACTTGTTTTCAAAGCAGGAATCATAATGCGTTGGAATGGAACTGGCCCGTTTAAGACCTCTAAGGTTTGCTGGTTCTCTGGAACTGTCCCCTACTGGTAACAACTGCAGTTTTTGGTATATCTGCCTTAGCAACTGCAACTTACTGCAATAACACAGTCTGTCACTGGTTAGGTAGCAAAAGTGTTATAGCAAATCCATGCATGTTCAAATCTAGAAGTCTCAAATAGGGAATGGGGGAGAGGGGCGTTACTACAATAGTTTAGTGTTTTTGTTCTATCGTTTATTGTGTTCCTGTGCTACCTCAGACCATCGGAAAGTAATCGGTACGGTTGTGAGCCGTGAAGACTACCTTGTGCCCAAAGCTG
The DNA here is from genome assembly GCA_026413305.1 of Hydrozoanthus tunicans. Classification (NCBI taxonomy): domain Eukaryota; kingdom Metazoa; phylum Cnidaria; class Anthozoa; order Zoantharia; family Hydrozoanthidae; genus Hydrozoanthus; species Hydrozoanthus tunicans. Next base: position 6,173 of record JAOBAT010057178.1, on the reverse strand, counting down.
GTGGAGTTTTCAACAGTGAAGAGTACGAAACTCATCCTGAGAGATACAGATCTATTTTTGCTGAAATTGTATGTACAGGAAACTTAAACCATAATTATAAAGAGCTATATTTTAGAGCAGATGGAGTGACATTGGTGGTACTTGATAATATACTTTTCTGATACATAAAAGCAACCCCAGGATGTTTCGTTTTAAAGTTCATTAAAAGGTTTTCTTCTAGGCTTGGACCGTGCTGTATTGTCCTTGGAATCCCACGACCAAACTCTCAGCTGGCCCCATACATGTAGCTCAGTTAGTCAGAGCGACGTAGATCTGTTTCTTAGGTCCTGCCGGTTCGAATCCCACTGAGGTCGTAGATTTTTCTCTTTCCTTTGTGTGGGTTAATGGGGTTCTTTGCTGATGCTGTAGAACAGCGAAACTTGGTTATACCTGTTAAAGTGGTAATTAAAGTCAAACTCGAATCTTTGTGTTGTAAAGTTTTCTTCAATCTGCACTGAAATAAGGATACAAAATGAAAAGCTATTTCATCCCCATAGATATTTAGAAAGATTAGTTTGATTTTGTTTGCTATTCTTTAGGAAGATTGGGGAATGCTATGCTCGTGATAACTTGATATCAGTTCAATCATTAACGGTTTAATTGCAGTTATCATGAATGAATTGCGGATGAGTTTTATCAGTGACTCTTGAAACAAGATTTACTTTGATATGACGAACCTCTTAATGGTGATCATGACTGTAAATGTGTTGATAATAATTTTTGTATAGACACCCTTTCACATCAGTGATGCAAATTATGATGTAGATACTTAAATAGATAATAAGAAGTAAGATTATACAAAAACATACAAATCATAACATTAGTTATTGCAATAACTTTAGAGTGCCTTAGCTTGTTTGTCCTCACGTGCTAGATGTTGACAGCTAATTATGTCTTGATTAAACTTCCTTTCTAAGCTCATTACCAACGTTGACCAGATTCCAAAAATTAAGCAGATTGAAGGTCCAGCATTTGTGTTTTCCTTATTTTATCGTGCAAAAATACTCTCTTGTTTCCTTCTTTCCTGTGTATGGAGGTAAAAAAAGTTGTCGAAGCTATTGGCCAACAAAACATTTACTCCAATATAGACCGTTATTAGTTTGGTTGTTTTGTTTTAAGCTAGCGAAATGACGCGCAATGTTATGAAACGAAACAAACGTTTTCGGAGCACAGCTTCTTCATGAGCATGTTAAAGACAATTTGCTATTTCCTAAAGATTTTTATGACTTTTGGTCGACTTTATATGATGTGTCAAGTAGTTTGAAATATTTTTGAATTTGTAAAAATAAAAATTTATGTAATTTGTGATTATTACTCCTGAATGTAGGTAGCTCCATATATGTCAGTCCTAGTAAATGGTACTTACTGGGCACCAGGAATTCCCCAGCTGCTCACAAACGATGATGCAAAGCACCTTTTGAAGCCGCTGCAAAAGACGAGCGCATACGAGGGCTGCCCAAATCTACCACACAGACTTTTGGCAATTTGTGACATCTCTGCTGATCCTTCAGTATGTTGGTTAAAGTGTTATCTTAGATTCATGGAACTGAATTTGTTAGAAAGGTGTCGTTTTTTTCACTAAAGTAACTTTTTGGTGGCCGAGATATTAAGGTTTTCAAACATGCAAGTTAAGTGGTGACGTCGTAGTCGGGAACCAAATGAGATAAATTACAAAACAACTGTTATCTAATCTCTATAACACGTGTTTGTTTTATGATTTAGTGCAAAGTTTCAGGATCAATGATCTGGTTTTTCAAGAAAATATATATTGTTAGCATCGAGTTATTTCAATCAAATAAACAACACTTTTCTTCTTTTTCATAAATTTTCTTACCGACTAAGTGCGATGATTCCGATATATACACTTTAAGATCTAGAACTGTACAAAACATAGCTGACTTTTCAAGTCTCACAGTTTCACTGGGAAACCGCTGGTTTTCAGCAAACTCTCCCGCTTTCCCGATTAGCTTTAACTTCTCCTGGCAAATACGTTGATTATTCAGTTTTTGCAACTAAATCATAAAAAGTGCATTTCCCTATTTTATTGTTGTATTTCAAGTTTCACAGTGAGAACATTTTCTTCTTTTTTCATGACTTGTTTCCAATTCGTGCCTTGTTGACCTGGCGCTGGATATCGCTGTATAAAGGATTGCTCGAATGATCAAAACTCCAGGTTTTTCCTGAAATCTCCAGGTTATTTTGTCATTGTAAAACCAAATCTCAAGGATTTTGACCTAAAGGGTTTGAGAGGTGACTGTGTAGCTGGGCGTGTAGGGAAAATTTTTTTATCACAAGTTTCTTGAACTGTTAAGTAGAGTCGTCCTTTTTCCGTTTGGTTGCATGGGTCATTGATTGTGATGTCTTGCATTTTAGGGTTCACTTGAGTTTATGCGGGAATGCACAACAATTGAATACCCATTCCACCTGTACAATATCAAAACTGGTACTTCAGCAATCGGGTAAGTTAATCTCCCTGCGGTCATTTCTTTACATAACACTTATGAATAACTAAAGACATTCGCTTATGAGAAAATGGGAATTGACCAAACAAAGCAAATTAAACCACTGGAGATGAAAAGTAAGATTCTCCCAAACCATTTCGATTTAAAGTACGGGTTCTAGCTGAAAACTGATGCTTTTTGTGGATTATTCGTAAAGACTGCCTTTTTTGTTACCGTTTTGTCGTTTACTCCATACTAACAGGATGGATAACAAACAGTATGAATGAATGCATATGTAGCAAATAAATTGCCTATTTTTTGTTGGTCATAGAATAATGCAAATTTTGTTTACCTATCTGTATTTGTGCGCGTGTGACGTCTTTGTAGGTTTCACATTTTCAGACTTCTTTCTGCTTTACCATGCCACTTACAAGTTAAAAGCAATGTTTTGTACATGTTTTTATAGGATCCATTTTCTATCTTACAAACACAAGAGTATTAATTGTTTTCTGTGTTTTATCATATTTTTAATCACCTGCAAAATTGTGACAAAATCTACTACTCAAAGCGACTTGTACTATTAATCTTTTTGCCAGGATGGCCAGTGATGGAGTTTTGATGTGTTCCATTGACAATCTACCAGCTCAGTTGCCAAGAGAGGCTACAGATTATTTTGGCAAACTCCTGTTACCATGGATACCAGAGATGGTAAGTTCAACTTATTTTGTCAGTTTCTCCAGGTGGTTGATTTTTTCAACATCTCTGATTTCATACTTCGTGGAGCGAGGCTGAAGTAGCAGTTACTGGTAGGAAAAGATGGCGAGATAAGATGTAGTAACTCCCATGGAGTATGGACTTTTTTATTGTTTTTGTTCTTTGTGTGAAATTAGTGTTTTTGAAAACGGTAAGTACGAGCAATGTATGAAACGACAGGTCTTCTTGCAACAGCTGCTTCTGTTATCCGTGTTCTGATTGGGCAGTTACAAATCAAGCAACATGACCACGAGCTGTGAAACCGCTGACTTACTGTTTTGGCGCAGACTTACATTGTTTTAAGTAATCGTTTCAAATGCTCAAGAACTTGAAACACCGCCATTTCCTCCATTTTAACTCCAATTTTCATCATGATAATAAAGCTGCGGCTGTGATAACCATTAAGGGCGCTGGATGAAAATGACAAACTGCTGGATAAAACGAAGGGGGCGCCGGGAAAAGAACAACAGAGTGCCGTGCCCTTTCAATTTGGCCTAGCTAGAACACATGCAAGTGTTTGGTTGGACTCCTCATTCTTGGATTATTTTAGCTGAATGAATATGCTTTCCTCCTTCAGGTTAATTCTCATGCCCAAGATCCTTTTACAGAGCAATCTCATTTGTCAGACACCGTTAGAAATGTAAGTGTATAGCAAAAATCTGTAATAAGCCAGCACACGAGAATTAATAAACGACGCGTGCACGCAAGTCATTTTTAAATTCTCGTTTGCTGGCTGTACAGCCAGCTATGTCGACGAAACAGTCCGACACCTAGCAACGCGCGTTAATGAACATCTAGTTACGGATAGAGCATCAAATATTCAGAAACATCTAGAACGCAACGAAGCATGCTCGCAACTTTGCTAGGAGCATTGTTTTGAAGTTTTGGATTCCGCCGCAACGGTTAGACTAAGGATAAAAGAGGCTATCCATATCAAGCGTGTAAATCCTAGTCTAAATAACCAAGTCAAGTACATAAACCTGAAGCTCTCTTTATAACACTATTGTTAATTTTGTTCTCTGTGTTGATTAGAACCCATATATCTACTCACTTACGAATTTGGAAATTAGTTGCACTGACGATGGCAGTAAGCACTGCCGAAACATGTTTGTCATAAAGAAAGTCGTTATTTTCATCAAGTTACCCAGATTTCGATTCCACTAGACGTCTTTACCTCTAGTGGACGTGTCTACCTCTGTATTTTATAGATGTGGTTATGAGCCCGTTGTGTGATGAAATCATCTAGTGTTCGTTTTCAAAAAAGGTGAAAACGAAATGTAGCATGAGTCTTTATTTGGTTAATGACGTTTACCGCAATAAAGAATTCTATACATTTTTATGGTGTAAGAGTTGATTTCCCAAACTGTCAACTCTTTCTAGGCGATCATCACTTCCAATGGAACGCTGACACCAAACTATACTTACATTGCAGAGCAAAGGAAAAGGTTTGGTTTATATTCGTTTTAAACGAGTGTTTTATTTTGTTTTGTAACAGCAACTTTTGTTTTTTGATCTTCACTTTCCCTGCCATCAGAAAATCAAGTAATGTTAAAAATTCGCTTGATTTCTTTGAACGTTTTCGGCTTGGAATGAATAGCAATTTCATATTCCTAGCTTTTTTTCATTTTTTTTCCAGGAATGAAGCGGCAAAAGCTAGAGCTCTTGGCCCCAGTGTCTCCATACCCATCAAAAGCCGAGTTTTAGTGTTGGGGTCTGGGTTTACATCAGGTCCATGCGTGGAGTACCTAACACGTGACAAAACAGTGGGCGTGACAGTCGGTATGAGAAGTGCCCCCTTTGTTCTTTATAACTAAGTTGACATGATTGAAAAAGAAATCTAAAAGTCTGTTACACCCAGCATTGGGACACTTTAGCCTTCTTATGTGGTAGTCTGCAAAGAGTTTCAGCAGCAGAATTTGATAAGGTTTTAAATAACGAATGTCAATCGATTGCTTTATTTCAAAATTTTCCGCACCAAATATTGTATGTAATGCTTCATTTATATGTTATTAAGGTAAAGTGTCCACCTGTCGACCAACAGTGTTGAAAAAATAACTTGAAGGCTAATGGGACACTTTTATGTCAGCGCTGACTAACTTACATCTTGTAGTTTTCTTCTCGTCGACTTTAGCATTGAAAATGTTACAAACTGCAAAAGACCTTGGCTCTACCTTAACTTTCCCGTTTCGATGCCTACCTGTTATGATAAGTCCTTCCCAGGAAACAGACTGGTGTTCGTATCAAAGCAATTTCGAAAAATTCAACAAGATGTTTTTAAAACTTAGGCCCTTTAAGAGGTGTCCCCTCTTTAATTTGCAGTAAGAAATCTTAGAATATGCACCAGTCATTTAATGATTTCCAAGTCGACAACCTTCGCTAACTAATTCAAACCCAGGTTGGTTTCCATCCCCATTGATGCATCTTTATCTTGGATATCTCGAACTCCCAAGATTTCGAACCTTTTTGAATTTCTCTTGAGTGTTAGTGTTGCCGGGAACCGACTGTATTTGAATGAAATGTTGAGCAAAGCTGTTTTGTTGTATTTAGCTTCAGCCGTAGTCTCAGAGTGCGAAATGCTGGCCTCAAAGTACAGGAACACGACCCCTGTACTCTTACACGCGGAGGAACATGCAGACAAACTGGAAAAACTGGTCAAAGAACACGATGTAGTTGTTAGGTATGTATAAACAAACACCAAGAAACATAAGAAACGATGGAAGAGCGATCTATGTTCTCGAACATGGGTGCTGGGCTCGAGAATAACTTTTTTCATGAACGCAAGTTTTATTTGCCACATATATTTCCAACATGTAATACTTTCTACCCCTGCGTCTGTAGCTGTGTGTGCTAGAATCAGGGTTCTTCCAGGTCCTTAAAAACCTTAAAAGTCCTTAATTTTCACTTTCCAAAATTTGAGGCCTCAAAAGTCCTTAAATTTTA
>JAOBAT010057167.1:9938-27148 GCA_026413305.1 Hydrozoanthus tunicans | reverse complement strand
CTACTGCTACTGCTACTGCTACTGCTACTGCTACTGCTACTGCTACTGCTACTGCTACTACTACTACTACTACTACTGCTACTGCTACTGCTACTGCTACTGCTACTACTATACTACTACTACTACTACTGCCGCTGCTAGGGTGTTCATTCCAATGTTTTTCCCTAGGGCTCTTGTCTTACAACATTTTTGTGCATCAGTTTGCTTTTGGAATCTCTTTTCATGGCTTCCAACATATTTTCAAGAAAATTATCCAGGAAGACAGGTGAGCACTGTATATGTGTTTTCTCATAACAATTTACCCTTTGAAACAAAAAATGTTTGTTAGGCTATTTATTTCAATTATTCAAAAGTGAACTTTCTCAATGAATCTGAAACAAATGGTGCCTTTGGATGATGGATCAATTTTTCAAAACAAATAATATGCAAATTGCAAATTAATTTCCGGAGAACTGAAGCTCTTTTCGGACAAATAATTAATGGCAAGAGATTGTTAGAACTAACAATGTTGACCATGTGACAATTCATCGCATCATTGGTTCTCGGCTTTGTCCAATAATAACAACAGACTTTCACCTCAAAAGTTATTGCTTTCTCAAATTATAAGTCTTCATTAGAATTCCATATTAATCCGGAGGTTATAAACACACAACATAATATTAATAAATGTGCTTTTTAAATCTTAGTATTTCAATGGATATATGTTCAAGAGCTTGCTTAATTTGCCAGGGTAGGGGTGGGGGAACTTCAGGTATGAGAGACATATATAGAAATGTTTGTTGGGAAATGTTAAAATACCACCCTAAAAATTGCTAAGGTGTGAAAAACTTCAACCCTAAAAATATCTCATAGCATGAGAAAACTGTGAAAAAACAATTTTGTGCCCCTATAGAAACCATTTATCAAAAATAATTTTGATTTTGTTTTGAAACTCTAAAAAAGTACAGAGTTGCCAATTTGCAGACTGTGCTACAGAAGAAGTCCCTAGCAAGGTGGGGAGGAGGTTAAGATGGGATCTCTAGAAGTTTTTAAAGTTGCCGAAAAGTTAGGAACCAAACTGTTTTGTGATCTGAATAGCCTGTGTCTACTACTGCTGCCACTACTACCACTCAACTATGTGCCCATCTCTTTCGTACCCTCTTGGTTTGTTAATTTTTTTTTGTCAAGTTGCTGCCAGTGATTACAGATGATAAACGCTCTGCTAGCTTGTAGCTTTCTTTAGTGCTAGACTGTTTTGTATTTACTGACAAACTTAACAAATGTTGTAATTATTCCTATGATGCTACTGCACACCTCTCTAGAAATGGACCTACAATGTTCTACCATGGCTGGTGTTTTTCCCTGTCTCAGTAGGAGGAGGCCGCATAGCTGATTGCATGATTAGATCAGGTTAGAGTCAGGTCATTGTGTTAATCAATTCCCTTGATCCTATTAAACTATATTTATTTCACATTTTGATTATTTGTATTTTTGCTAGCATTTTCTGAAAAATTTTGGTTAAAAAAATGGAATGGCTACTTGCTCTGACTTTTATTTTAGGTTAGAGTACACTGTCCTTTTCTATGAGAATGTTTCAATTCTTGAGACAACCTAGGCTCGTGGTTCTTAAGTCCCTATAAAGCTTATTTTTTTAGTTCCAGATGGAAAGTAGAACCATTAACAATAGTAATTTTCGAAAATAAAACCTTTTCTCGCCGTTCCTGTTACATTTTTTAGACTTGAAGCGTGCAATGATGACGTAGCAGGAGGCATATGACGTTGCACGAGGCATGAAGCAGAGACAATCTTTTTTATCTCAAAAAATCCAATTCTGACTACAATAGTCACATTGTTATGACTTTAATCAATAAATTATTCCCTTGAAATTGTTCGAAATAAAAATTTTATGACATTTTTTACGTCCGAATTGTCCTTTACAATTCTTGACAAATGCTATAGCTAAGTAGCTCGTGTTATTTTCACCGAATTGGCATTAAATGCTAGTTACTAGCCGTTAGATGGGGTTGGCAAAGCCACGAACGAATTTTAATACTTTTAGACCTACCGCTACCGAAGCATTTTAAAGATCTGAATATGTACTTACATGCATGATTTTCTGCAGAATTGTCCGTTCTTTCAACTAATCATTCCCAAATGTGCGCTGCGTTATGGCGACGTGATCAGAAGTAACGCCATCAAACGATATCCATGACCCACAAATAGATTTTACCCCAGTTTCTTAAAAAATTCTCAACGAACGCTACTCAACGAGCCGTCACATGATTTTCGCTTAGCCGGCGGTTTCATATTTCATTCGTGTTACGTAATTTTAATTCGGATCTCGCTTATAGTACTAAAAAATTAGTACTATAAGCGAGATCTGAATTAAAATTACTTCTGATCACTTCGCCATAACGCAGCACAAAGATAACATCACTAGACTTTATAATACTAGCTGCTACACTATCAATCATTAACTATATACTGATATTATCCTAGCGCCCGTGCAAAAACCACAACTAACTGCTGCTGCGTCGCAGGTTACCAGTCCCCGGCCTGCTCGGTCAAAATTTGCAATCCAATATATTTTTTATTAAAAAGCATAGTTAGACTTGGATTTTTCTTTGTTTATTTGAATTTTGAGTTCAAAGATGACAAAAGTTCTAATCCAAAAAGTAAAAAATTAAACTTGATAGAGCCTGATTTCAGCCATAATTGTTAGTATTCTGGGTGTGCAGTTGTCCGTTTGTACAAACCAAGCCGAAGCACAAACACGTTTTAATGAATTGGACGTTATCATGGCCTGCATTTGGAAGATGATATTGAATGAAAAAAGGTTTAAAACGAACTTGTGCATGTACAAGACAAAGGCAATTTTGCACTGATTAACATAAGCTGAGAAAAAGTTTTTTCCATAACCTTGTGTGCATGGTACCCAAAATAAAGTTTTTTTTTGCATTTCCTCCCCCTCAGTATGTTCTTAAATTTAAGCTAAAAGCTAAATCTTTTCTCGAGCTCATCATGGGGCCGACGCTTATCACCGGTTTCTGTAGTGTTTAGCGGATGAGAGTCTTTGACCCCCCCCGGACAGGACACTAATCTATCGCGCGTTAGCTCCCAGCAGAGCTGGTACTCATTTATACAGCTGAGTCGACTGGAACAAAGTCGGGTAAAGTGTCTTGTTCAAGGACACAACACAGTGGTCTGATTGGGGTTCGGACTCGCGACCCTAGGAATACGAGTCGAACACGCTAACCGCTCGGCCACTGCGCTGACGAAAATTTTCTCAGACTTAAAATGTTCTTAACTTTTGGGTATTTTCACCCTCTTGTTCTTGTGACCAACAATTTTCTTACAAAAAAAAAGTATTGAAAATAGTAGTATGGTAAAGATTATTTTTTTCCTAAAACTACCAAAGTCAAAAGAAATTTGTATTTCATGATTTTAATCTTTTGATTAAGGAATATGCGCATTGCATACATTTAATTACAATTTTTTCTCTGCTAAATTTTAGTGGTATCGATTTCAGGTTTATCGGTGACGTTTGTTAGAAAATTTTTTCAGGTGAGTATATGCAAGTTTAAGATATTTTTGTCGCCATTCATTAATTTTAATATCTGTTACTCGAAACAGTGCTTCAACTGAAACCTTCGGTCTTCATTAGGGAACGGGAGATCCGTGTGCCATCTGTTTTTATAGATGAACGGATCTCCCATTATCTGTTGAAGACTAAAAGTTTCGGTTAAAACGTCGTGCATTTAAATGATTTTACTATTTCCAGCAACAGTTTTTACATTTGTTTCATTGTATTTCAACTATGTGATTAATAACATCCATTTTCACGGAGAGAGATAATGTTGATACATACAATCATTGCTACAAATTAAAAGTCTTGCGTTAGTTAACTGTTCCTATAAGTTCTCAAAGTTTCGTCTTATCAAATCTAGCCAGCTTAACACACAGCGTACGTGTCAGGTTTATATTACAGTATGTACCGGAGATTTATACTGGCTGTGACGAAGACTATTCAGATCACAAAACAGTTTGGTTTCTATCTTTCCGGTAGCTTTAAATTTTTTTCTTTGTTCAAACTCTTGTCGGCGCGGGTGTCTTTAGAGACCCCCCCCCCCCTCTCCCTCCCTAACCTTCCCGCCTTGCAAGTGACTTCTTCCGTAGCGCAGTCCGCAAACAAGTTCACAGCCTTCCAAGGGGACTGGATCGGAATGCCGTTAGTAAAACTAGATACGTGAACATGCGGGGAGGTGAAAAGAACGTTCCATTCATCTCAAAGCAAGCCAGTCAGTGCACACGAAACGCTATTCACTTTCTTGGATAACAAGAATGTTGGTATACAGGCCTTTGCAGCTAGTGATCTAATGGCACAAACCATGAGTGTCACAGACTCCACTGGGAAGTGTAAAACAACGAAAAATCACGCGTTTCTAGTTAATTGTGCCTTGTCTTAGAATCTGTGACATTCCTTTGCCCAAAATTTCACTGTTTATCACATACTTAGCTCGATATTTATATAAAAGATCGGTGAAATATAGAACGTACCAGCCACCCACATCAATCACGTGGTGATATCAAAAACAGCCAATCAGAACGCATGATTTCCATATCATCACGTGTGATTGATATGAAACTTTTCCCGCCGTTGAAACTGTGCTGTTACTCCGTACAGTGTCGTTCACTTTGTTTACATTCAAAGATTTAGTCATGGTTGATCAGTTACAGCTTGAACACTTCCCATTGGTTGAACTTGACAGCATGAACGTTTCCTATTGGTTGATTTATTTTCTCAACCAGCCATGACCTGATGGGTTGGCTGAATTGCCTTTCATACTGTTTCATGTTTGTAACGCTAGCAAAACCATTCCCTTTTTACCGCGAATAAATCGCTAAAGTTGTAGATAACTTTCTAGGAGTATCAGCAGTTTAAGCACATCTTTAAGCGAGAGGTTATACTGCCGTCTGAGGCCAATCCTGCAGCGGAACAGAAACAACTTGCCAATCTTCTTCGTTGATGATTGAGAGAAACATATAGAATCTCACTAAGTATGTGATAAAAAGAAAATTACATGGCCGCTTGGAGATACGAATTTTATCTTCTCGTGTTTTCAACACTCGAAGATAAAATTCGTATTTCCGCGCGTTCATGTAATATCCTCTAATTATACCATGTCATCACTTGCTGCAAAAGGCCTATTATAAGAGGCATGTAGTTATATATACACAATGGTAGAAATAAGTACTTGTTGTCCACCTTGCTTACATGTTATTGTACCTGCAGACTCTGGGAATGTGCACTCCAGCATTGTGTCTTTTGTTAATGAACTGGGTTCAGAGTTTTCATCAAGCAGTGTTTTGTATGATGGTTGCCGTAAGTTCCTGTGCTTTTGTGAACAGCGGTGGGAACGTGACACCGCAGGACATGGCACCTAAGTACGCTGGCTCCTTATTTGGTGAGTATCACGGATTCTATTCATGACATGGAGATTTTGGTAGGTTAAGAATTTCGGTTAAGCAAATAGACAGAAACCTAGACTACGAACAGCCCCTATTTTCCTCTTCAGTTTGTCAACGAAGCCGGAAAATCAAGATGGCGGACGCGAGAGAACTGGGACTAGGACAAAAGCCCCAGCTCCCTCGCGTCCGCCATCTTGAACTTCCGGCTTCGACGTTTAACAAAACCCCGACAGATACCACAAAAGGCAGGAAAATACCTCGTTAGACTTTATGTTCTCTCATGCTCGCGTGGTTTCTCTGTGTTCTTATCGTTTCGAAACCAGTCCTCTAAAAGAAACGCAATGCTTCAACGTTACACCAGGTACACCATTGCCATTTGAATTTTCAGAAATAACTTTTATTTTTCCACAGGATTGATGAACTGCGCTGGAGCTTTCGCCGGTAAGATTACTGGTTTAATCTTTTAAACTGAAAACCTTTTTTTTTCTTAAATCCAATTAGTTCTATAAAAAAATGGTAAAATTAGTAAAAATAATAATAATAATAATAATAATAATAATAATAATGATAATAATAATAATAATAACAATTATAATGATAGTAGTAGTAATAGTAACAAAACTGAATTAATGTGAATTGAAGCCCAAAGCGCTTTAACCAGCAGTTTAAAGTTTGTTTTTTACTCCTCAGGGTTTGTTGGAGTTTTTCTATCAGGTTATCTGTTGAATGTCACTGGTAGCTGGTCGTACGTGTTTCGTTTCAACACAGCAATTCTACTGTTTGGATCTGCCATATTTCTAGTATTTGGAACTGCGAAGAAAATCACGTGACCCATCTTTTATGTTATGAGGGGTGGCCTTCGTGTACATTCTACATGCAAAGAGCTCTTTGATGCATCGCACGCTCAGAATCACTGGATTTTGACTGCCGCAAGAGAAAACATGGTCATATTTAAAAGAAACCGCTTAAAACAAGGACAATAGCGTGGTGGTCATTGCAACAGTAGCCAAATTGATACAACTTTACGGATTGGTTAATTTGTAATACTAAATAAATCCCCGCATTCTCTTAACTGGACCCCGCTCAACACGCTTAAAATTGAGCTACGATAAAAACAGCCACCTAGTTACAACTTGGTTGCCCTCAGTCAGCGACTGCCAGCTACGGATTGATCCGTTTGTTCGTGCTGGTAGTCCTCAAACCCGGGTACGAACCATGATAAAGCTGGCCAAGAAAAAAAACAGAATCTGGGTCAGTCATAAAGAACCTTGACTTGTCTTGAGCTTACAGTGTTCACCTGGTTGTCCAGTATATACACGTCTACCAGTTTTTCAACCTGGCTTTCAGACTTCCGTATCAGCGGATAACGAACGAGCGAAGGAGAATGGAGGCTCTTAATGGTCAAAACCCTTAAATTTCCCATAACAGAAATAATAAGTCGTGTTTGAAATTGTTTGTAGGCGTATGATATTCCATAAATTGAGAACATTACTTGATACATCAAACAAAACTATGAACGAGCGCGATGAGTGCGAAAAATGTTGTTTGAACTCGAGAAAAGGACTCACATCTTCAACCACCTTGTAATGTTTTTATTATTATACGGATAGATAGATGGACCCCAATAGCAGAGTAAACTAAATCATGAGTAAACGAGCTGATTGTTTAATTGCTGTCTCCTGCAATCGTGAAACTACTTCAATCCTTTATTACTTAAGCAAAACTTCACATTTTTTCAGCAATAGTTGAATTCTTCGAGTTTATTGTAAATCAGTGTAGTACATCTTTCTTTCTTTTCGGACAATTATCCCTAGGATGATCATTTGATAAACAGTGGTAACACAGCCTTTTCTCATTAGCAGCTCATCTCCATTTTAGACTCGTTGCCTAGAATGCAGTTCATTTGGATACTTGGTGAATGTTAGCACCACAGTTCCTGCAGTTCTTCACTTGCCTTAGCTTAGTGTGTTACCAGGTTTACGGTAGAAATGTCGATGTCAAGAGCTAAAAGCAGCCCAGTGTGCTAAAGGTTTCTCTGTGAGCACGATGCCCTTTACGTTGCCAACTTTCCCGTATACTGACATTTTCTCAAACTCGGACTCTTCCCTGATGGATTTTGTCACAGTTTCCTTTTTACCAGTTTTCTCTCGGTGGAAAAGGTTTCTCTGTGAGCACGATGCCCTTTACGTTGCCAACTTTCCCGTATACTGACATTTTCTCAACCTCGGACTCTTCCCTGATGGATTTTGTCATAGGTTCCTTTTTACCAGTTTTCTCTCGGTGGACCAAGGCTGAATTTCTCACTCTCCCCTGTAAAGGTTCTGGTGGACGATTGTTATAAATAACATTTTGTTTCAAATTTGATGGGTAATCTAGTTCACGAAAGGAGTAAGCAATTTGCCCAACACCAATTTTCTGACTCATCAGAGTGGGCAAGAACCTCCTTCGCAGCCGTTTTAGCGTGAGTCGCCTTACTCCTCAAGGTGGGGGAGGGGGGTGGTTGGTTGGTAAGGCGAGTCACACTAAAACGGCTGCGAAGGAGACTAAATCGGCAATAATGGCTGTTCTTAAGTTCGGGGCCGCTGATAACAGAATCTTCTAAGGCGTGCACGATCATTGATACTTTCTTGACCAAACTCTGTTCTAAAATCTGTAAGAACAATCTGTACCCTTGTTGAAATCCTTGATAGTTCTCGGTTACCTGTCTAGCTTACCAGTTGTACTGATATGACATTAGATGACTCATTTTCTCACTGGTCGACAAAGAAATTCAACTTTCAACTTGATCTCTAAAATTTCTTCAAATAGTCTTAATTATTTTTGATCACCACCAGAAGAGGCCGGGCGGGAAGCTTGCTGGGTCATTCAGATGTTCATTTTTCCCCAAAACGACGAGAGATTTGACTGTGATTCGTTTGAAGGACTGCCATTTAACCCATTTACTATTAGAGGAAAGCTTCTGAAAGAATTTGTTATCGCTTTGAAGACTCACAAAATAGTTAATGGCATCATTCTATACATCTGGGCCAGCCGGAACCTAAGTACTCAGGGTGAGTACGGGTCCTTGAAAACCTGGAAAGTCCTGGGAAAGTTTGAAGTCAAAATCCAAGCCTGGAAGACCTGGAAAATCGCTCTCGGTCCTTGAAAGTCTCGGAAAATCAAGATATTTGTTTGGTTTTTCAAGATATAACTCGTAATGTATCCAACGTTTTTACACTGGGCAACAAAAAATATTGTGGAGCTCGGTTTAAAGGATTGGTTTGCTCTACCAATAAAATTGTAGCAAATGCAATATATTTGCTTGTTTGTTTTCTTTGGTATAGTTGTGTTTTTCCTTTATGAATGATCCTTGATTTTTGTTAACTTGTACCTTAAAAAAGTTCTGGAGAAGTCCTGGAATTTCTTTGACTAAGGATGTACGCGTTCTGAGTACTGCTCTTCCTTCATTGCTACCTCATAAACTTTTTTTCTGCATTCAGTCTTACATTTCTGATTCTCTTTGGGCAGCTTGTACTTCATCAAGGTGGGCATTTTTGAACTCTTAATTGAACTTGCCTGGCTTTGGATTCAATTGCCTTTGCTCCAACTGAGAAAACTGTACTTCTTGAAACTTTAGAACTTTAGAAATTTTACATTTTTAAATGGAACAAAAATATGTTTCAGTTCCTATAAACTTCTGCTATCTATTTTTTATGTGTTCGCTAATACAACTATCTCATTATAAACTTACTTGTAAATGTAAGCATCTGTCTCAGTTTCATTTTATTCAATTTCATTTCAACGGTGTACACCACCAAATTCTAAAAACACTACCTTACCTTCTATCGAGTCTAGCGAAGACTAGTTCTACGTTTTTATAAAGTCCGATAAGTGGCTAAACAATGCAAACGACTCTTCGGTTATTCTCCTTTATCTTTACCTTTTTTATGCTCAGATTTTTACGCTTATTCGATAAGCTACACATACTTTGTTTGGTTTTGATTTCATTTTCCTCCTTAAGCGAGGAAATTTTGTTCGGTTATATATCGAATTGCTATATTTTGTTTCGCCCTGACGATCTTTTCAGAAATAAGATTATAGTTTCCGTTAAATTTTCTGATTACTAACATACACGAATAACAAGCTCAAGTTGCTAAAAATAATTGGTACCTTGACAATCTTCTTTTCAAGTGTCCAAAGTATACAAAAAATATTAAAATTGTTTCACCTTTGATAAGTCATCTCTAGTGGTGACGAATTTGTCATGAACACAAGGGTCACAAAGTTTTACGAGACGTATTTAAACTTAGATGAAAACTTTGGAGCGGATCAGCGGACTAGCAACCATTCACTACGTCACTGTTTTTTAAAATAACGACGAACAAAATCTGTATTTTAGGTAGTTAGTTTCCAAGCTTTTTGCATTTTCTTAAGGTGTTAGAAATTACAAAAAAAACCCCACGAGAATAGAGAATGATCCGCTCTTAGATTTTAACTTTACACCTATCGCTCTCTCCCACCCCATTTATAAATCGCCATATCCGATGAAAATGAAGAATCGAAGCAGGGTTGTACACAAGATTAGCTACACTATCAAAGGCCTAAGTACAAAGTTCAAATGAACGTATAAAATCGATTTTTTTAACCAAGAAGTATAGTTATTTGCTACTGCAATACCACATACTGGAACCACCCGGCCGGATCTCGAGGCAAACACCTTTTGTCTCGCACACCGTTACTTCAACCCATATCTTTCACTCCTTTCCGACAATACAAGTGACCTTTCGGCCTAAAACTTCTAACACCAAACTGGACGGTTAAAAATGTTTGTTCAAGTTAGTTTAAACACCTAGAAACGTACAAATAAGTTTTTTAAGATCAGAGTTGAACACTAAAAATCCTACTTGAGTCTCTATATATGGTATTATCATCATCCAGTTAATGCAAGAAATCAACACCACTGCGTTATCTCATCACTCCCATCAATTGTGCTTGAGGAACATATCATCATAAACTTTTCGCTGGCTGCAAAAAGGGTGTTTTCCAAGTTTCCTGCTTCTAGAAACCTGTTGCTTGTATCCACTGAATCAAAATGACTCGCGATTTTCAACAATGGAGCGTACAGCGTCTCCAGTGTGTAAAAAGTTTTAACTTCGTCTCGAAGTACCTAAAAAGTTGAAGACGGAAACAATGTTGACATATGATGTGCTACCTGTGCAGCTGTTAAGAGTTTCTAGCTTGCTTGTGATGTATTACATCGATAACGCGGTTTTTAAAATTAAATTTTCAACTTCGGTTGCGTTTCTAGCGTTTTGCCGATTGGTTCAGTCATTAGAGACCTTAAGCACAAGTCGTCCGTGTTTCCACGGTGGCCAACTGGAAATTAAATATCGGTAGTTGACGCGTACTTGCACACGTCTTGCGGCCGTGGTGATCGTCACGGAGGTGAAAAACGTCTTGGCCGCCTCCGTGACGATCACCACGGCGGCATGACGTGTGCAAGTACGCGTCAACTACTGATATTTGACTTCCGGTTGGCTTCCGTGGAAACACGGACGACTTGTGCTTAAGGTCTCTGATCTCGGTTATCAGATCAGCTCACATGCCGAATTGACCATATTTGGAAATTGACTATGTAGTGGTGCCATTTTCAAGTAGCGATAGGTATTAAAAATTCAAGAAATTTAATAAAACAATTGTTCTATTCCTACTTGTTGGACATGAGATGATTTATAGTCAACTCGCTTGTTTGGCAGTTCAGTTACCACCTCATATCCAACGTGCGGTCTTGGAA
The DNA here is from genome assembly GCA_026413305.1 of Hydrozoanthus tunicans. Taxonomy (NCBI): domain Eukaryota; kingdom Metazoa; phylum Cnidaria; class Anthozoa; order Zoantharia; family Hydrozoanthidae; genus Hydrozoanthus; species Hydrozoanthus tunicans. The sequence goes on along the minus strand of JAOBAT010057167.1, from coordinate 15,927 downwards.
TAGTTGTCGAATAAACGGATTTTGATATTCTTCACTTAACTTTTTTTTCTTTAACTGACAAAATTACTGATGTATGTTGGGATGGCAGGGTTTCAATAAGCTACTAGTTAATAGATAAACTACAAACAAGTTGTAAAATCGGTTGTGATTTTAACTTAAACGTAGAGCAATAGATTTCCTTCCTTTTTAAGGTCGAAAAATGTATTGGTGTTAAACGACAAGGAAACGTTTTGTTTGCTGGATTTGCCAAAACTGATATTTTTAATAGGCAGAAGAGAATCTTGTGGATCCTTTGAGGTCCCATAAATGTGCAAGCGATCAATTTAAAACTCAATGAGCTTGAGCAGATTTAGCTTGAAATCAATAAAAAAGAAAACGAGTCCTGTAGCTATTATTTCCTTTAATTTTTTTCCATTTTCATAAGTTTTTTCTTTCCACTTTCCAGCGAACTTTTGTGAGGACTTTTTATTAGTATATTGTGCTAATGAGTAAATTGTTTATTTCCCATCGCTATAAAAATTCATTTTACCTTAGTACGACCACACATAGTACAGAGGAACGTCAGACAGTAGTTAAGATCTTTGAGTAGCCCTACAACTCTTTTTTGAAAGTTCTTTAGTTCTGTTTGCCTAGACGTCAAAACTGCCTGTTTTTTTTTAGCGTTGGCAAGTTCCTGTTGGCAGGTGCGTAGATTCTGTTTAAGTTCATGCTTTTCTCGTTTTCTGCGGTTCAAAATTCTCTCCCACTCCTCTAGGCTGCTTTTTGTACTGTTAAGTGCAAACCGCTGTTGCTCAACTTCCTGTAAAGTTTTTAAACAGAAGGTAAAATAAGTTTTCTGTCATGTGTAGTAGATTAGAGAGCGCAAGAGTTGGGAAACTGAAATAGAACTAAGAAAGCGAGAAATGTTTGTCCAGAACCCGGTTTTCAGGGACCGGTCGATTACCTTATTTTAAGATATTGAAGCGAAACGTTAAAATTCACGTTAATTTCGAGTGTAAAATAATGTAGAGTTGAATGCACAGTAAAGTGACCATGAACACTGAAACTATGCAGGAGATAAACCTATAGCTACATACAGCATAACGATAATATTTAGCTTCTTAACTTCTTAACTTCTTAACTTTTATCCCAAAACCAATCGTAGTATGCACAGGTTGTCAAAACGTCAGTCAATTACACCGACAACAGCCCTTCTCAGGAGTACACTAACGCGGACGATCTCGCCATAAGATCTAATATTACCTCAAACCATTTACAATTTTTTTCTTTTATCTGCGTGGATCAGTTCATTTTGATAAAGGCTTGATAGAAACATTTTTATCGTGGAATTTGGTTTGTATCCAATTTGTTTCGTGCGTAAAATAATGTATGTTTAAGAAACAAGTTCGGTTGTATTCCTAAAATGAACTATAACGGCATGTTAAGTGAAAATATGTCTTTTAAATAGCAACCAACAGAAATTTTATCAACCTTTTGAAAAAGGAAACTCTTCTTTGTACTAACAACACTTTGTATGTCAAATTTGAGGTTTAGTCAGTCAGATTTCAACTGTGCGTTTTTGAGGGCAGTTTAGACGTCTTTGCGCTAGGAATTGTGGGTAAACGTATATGTCGTCATCTTTGCATATCGTAGATTATTCTTGTGCACACTCGTTAAGAAATGTAATTTGTTACTAAGACTGGAGCTCAGGCCTCCATATTTTTGCCTCAGGTTGCCAGCTGGTGCATGCTTGAAAAAAATTAATTTCGACAAATGAACACAACCGCACGAGTGTTTATACCAACAGACGATCGTTTCATTAGCTCCGTGCGTAGTGTATGATATAACTCAACGTTAATTGTTATAATGATTGCACTTCTGTTGTTACAAACAAAGAGAAGGAGAAACAAACGGTAGGAGAACGTTTAAGTCAAAACTATGGCTTTCGCTCCACTGTAAAACACAACTTAAAGTGCCTATGACATGAAATACTTTGTAGATCAGCGGATAGCCCTTTATTAATGAGGAAGAGCGGTGAAAAAAAGTTGTCAAACTCTGTTATGGTCGAGAAGTTAATATTAATTTTTGAACTAATGGCGTTGTTGGACAGGCAAATTTTCAACTTTTTGTAGCTACTACGCATGCGCAACAGTAGCTACAAGGCTATCGTTTTGATGGATAGAGTCGGTTTTAGGTTGGTACGCGGTGTAAGACCGCACGAATTTTCCCGTGATTTTTTCCACTGTAACTTGTAACCATAAGACTTAGTCGCACAAAGACTCCCGGGAATTTTTCTCAGTGCTTGATGAGAAAACAATGCCTCATGTGTTTATGTTATTGTTAGCCGCATCTACGGCTGCAGCTACACAAGAAGTTATCTCTTGATAGGAAAACAACGCCTCATGTTTATGTTATTGTTAGCCGCATCTGAGCTCGCTAAGAAAAATCGATTGAAAATAAAATTTCGAAAAGATATTGTCGAGTCATACAAACCTGTTGTTTGGGCCGAGCACTGACCAATTTCCATGTTGCAGAATGTCAGTCATTTGTCAAATAACCACTTATCTCGAACAATAGGGCTAGTCATTCAATGTACGAATCTTATGTAATCCGTAACTAAACAGTAAGTGGCATGGGCGCGTAGCCCTTACGATAACCTTTTCTAAAATAGCTGTACACACCAAACAGCACCGTATTCACACACCAATGGAAACAAGAACGCAGTAGCTACACGCAGGCACTGCGGGCCTATTTTTAAAATCTGCTGCAAATCTTTAAACTTTGGATGAAAATTAGTAACTATTCTGAAGAATACCTCGAGATCCATCAATAGCCTATGGATTGGCAGCAGATTTAAAACAATCGGAAATTTGATGGTCCAACAACTGACCACGTCAGTTGTAAATATAAATACTAATATCTTGAGAACAATAAAAGATTTGAACAACAAATGTTTTCACCGAAAGGTCTATCCTCTGACGAAATGTTTTATGTCATAGGTTCTTTAAGGTATAATATATCATTTCAAGATTTTGTGCTTGCTGCTTAGAAAAAGTCTCTGTAAAAGTAAGAGTAGATGACTGGAATACCCTCAGCGAAAAAAAAGCTATAAACCAGCCTTACGTTTCTTTTGCAATACTAACCTCTTCAAGAACTGTTTTACTGGTAATAACCATAGCTCCGCCAACAACCCAACCTAAAACTGGGACCACGAGAAGTCCAGTTCCCACGTTTTCAATATTTTCACGATATTCTTCTTTCTCTCTTAGTTGATGTTCTTGACGATCGAGTTTGCATTGGGCTTCGGAGACAGATCTTCTTGTTTTTCTTATTTCCATTTCGGATTCATTTATGCTATCTCTCGTTGAACTAAGTCTTGTCAAATTAAAAAATGCTTTTAGTAGGATGTTTCAACACGTAAACAGTACACCGCGTACGCAATAACATGCAGATACATTCCAACCATTAGAGACAATATCAACATGCAGCCTTTTTTGTTTGTCGTACATTTTAGAGAAACTTAAGAAATGGAAAAACGTGTACCAAATAAAAAACTACCGAGAATTCTAAAGGAACAAGGGTTTAAATTGCCACTTGTATTTGTAAAAATCAGTTTCAACTTAATGTTCTTTGGCTGGAAAAGCGAGCTTTAGATTGCATTTAGGATTTTCCAGGTAACAACTCATCAAAGAACGCGTTTACTTTCATTCTGGTTTAATTAACTTGTTCCTTTCACTAAAAAAAGCAAGTAGCAACTAATGCCATCTAGGATATATTTCTAGCACAAAATAAAGTAAAAAAAGTTCCTACCTTATGTCAAGGGTTCTTTTCTTTTGTTCCATCTGCTGTATTTCTTGGTTTCTCTCATGTATCTGTGCTACTACGCTTTCAGATTGTAACTGGGTTTCTTTGTTAAAGTCTTCAGCCCTTTCGCAAGCAGTTTGAAATTTATTGTAAGCTTGGTTTATCGGCGGCAAAATCTTTTTCATCAAAGTATCTGCATAGCTTTGGCTGATACCGTCGCAATTGGGAACTCCCTCAAGTATTCTAACAAATTCCTCCAGGTCTTCAACGCCTTCTCTGAACTGAGATTGCACAGCTTCTTTGAGTCGTAGCTCCTTGTCTCTGTAAAGTTCCATTCTTCAAACTTCAGCCAAATAAACCTAAGTTCATTTTTAGAGGAAAGTTTTAGTACTGTGTAAATCTTCGAACCTTAGGAAAATGAGTGCAGAAAGCTGTGTTGTAACTTTCAAGAAACGGTGAATTTGTAGGAGACAGTCCAGCCATTTGTAATTTCTGCCGCTTATACAATTGCAAGTTTTGTAAATTCGACGAAATGTAAGGCAGAGTATCGACAGAAAATCTATTTCCAGAATCGGAAAGAAAAATTGTTATCAAAACCTTCAGTCGCTAGATCTTCGGTGGTTAAAATTTCCGTTTCCTACGTCCGCATTCTTGATTTACTAGCCACGACAAACTAAAGATGGAAATCATTTAGGGGCTGTGCTAGACCGATCAGGACTCGACATGTTAGCAATATATCTAGCCATCGAGTAGTTTCAACGGAGCCGAGGGGGCTCCACTAGGAAACTTGGTTTGAACGTTCGTTCTGTCTTTGGTTCATTAATGAGACACTCTCACGTACATTATCTAGAATACTGAAGAAACAAAACTTATTACTCGGGCTACTCACGTAGTTCGGTCTTATTTTGCTCCCGGAAACTGCAATTCTTTCTCAATTGTGTCAAACACTCTACGCCGTACCCTTTGTATACTCGTCGAGTATTCAAAATACAAAGCAAGGGACGGGTGGGTGTGAGTCGAAAGATCCAAAGTGCTTTGCGGGAAACTGTTTCATGCAAGAGTGTACAGGAAAAGACTAAAATCACAGGAGTTCATCTTCAAGATGGTGGACACTCGGTCTCCTAAGCTGGAGAGACTGCTTGCAATTGGGCTGATTCGACTGCTGAAGGCTATGCAAAGTTGAATTTTTTAAAATCGAAACATTTTGGACCTTTCAACAACTACAAAATAACGAGATTCTGCTTGGAAAACTTGAGGAATGGTTGTACATGTTTCGCAAATAAACTCCTCGACACAGGCCTTCCTTGCAGTCAAGTTGTTAAAAAGTTCGATTAATCACAAGATTGTCGTTGATGTTCGGCCACGAGTGTGAAGGGTACGAGGACGAAGGGCGCTCTGCCTTTGGTTTTTTTTTATCCCATTTATTAAACGATCCAGTTAAACAGGTTGCTGAATATTTATTCAATTTTTAAGATACCGGTACCGTTTATTAAAGCACCTGAAAGCGCTTTCTTCTCCAAAAAGCGTTGTCAAAAAACATCCAGTGTTGAAACCTTTGTCAGATAAGTTGAAATATGAAACTGATAAATTTGTTATCATCCTTCTTATCCGTATTAAAACACAGTGTGCATGGCGGCCAGATTTTATTTTTCTTTTGACTGGAATGCATTTAAACTCAAAATGTTTTGACTTGGCATGAACTATATATTAAACTTACATCAGTTGAAACGACCCCTGCAGTCTCCCCAGCTCAGGAGACTGAGTTGAGTGTGTCTGCCATCTTGAAGCTGAACTCCTTCGAAGTTAGTCTTTCCCAGAGTGTACACGTCATCAGATCATCTCTCAAGTGAAGACTGAAGGTGAGTTGGATAAATCTACTTGGTTTTGATTGGTTGAAAGGCATCAAGTGTTGAAGGGTTTGGCTTTTAGCCGTGACGACTTTGTGCCGTATTTGTGGTACACCGTATCAACTAAATTCGGGAAAACGATCGACACGAGTTGAATGTGTCCGCCATCTTGAAGCTGAACTCCTTCGAAGTTTGTCTTTCCCAGAGTGTACACGTCATCAGATCATCTCTCAAGTGATGGCTGAAGGTTAGTTAGATATATCTACTTGTTTTTGATTGTTGGAAAGGCATCAAGTGTTGAAGGGTTTGGCTTTTAGCCGTGACGACTTTGTGCCGTATTTGTGGTACACCGTATCAAC
>JAOBAT010057157.1:15354-27149 GCA_026413305.1 Hydrozoanthus tunicans | reverse complement strand
CCGGCACCGGGAATCGAACCCGGGCCTCCCGCACGACAGACTGGCGCCTTACCAACTTGACTAACCAGGCGGCGGTAATGTTAGAGAAAAGCCATCTTTAAACAAACAAGTACATTCTTAGATGATGACGATGGGATAGTTTATCACCTTGGATAGTATACTGTTGAAGAATTGTTATCTGTAATGAGAGGGGCATGGGTTCGAATCCAGTTGAGCCGTGACTCAGAAGTTTTTTCCTCTAAGAAAAAGAAGCTCCGAGTATTCTCTTTTACTGCAAAACCCTTCCCCTCGGGACATACTTAGTATAATTAGTCCTTAAGAAACTTTTAGCTTATGATTGTAAACATTCTTGGAAGAGTTTTAAAGTTGGATTGTACCACATCTCGTAGATTTCCTTTAGAGCTATACGGAGGCACTCGAGCAGTTCGACTCTAAATAAACCTACAAGGTTATATCATTTAAATTTTTTATTGCGTCCATGCAGAAACTCAGTTCGTGTTGAAAACTATCAGTGGAAGTCTTTGGTTTTGCCCTCAGTTTTTCTTAGTGTACACCGCACATAGAAACACGACAGAAAGCACCCCTCTAAAATGACTAAAAACACCATAATTCAATCAAGTGGGTCAACCGAGGGTTGACAGAGAGACTGGCTGAAGGAGTGCACTTTACGAACTGATGGTAGATTAGCACACTATTGCTTCGATCAATGAGCTGTTTTACACCAGTCAAGAGTCCTTTGTTCATTTGACATACTTTCTGTACAAAATTTATTTGATCTCGCAACTCAAACGTTAGATCTTTGGCCTGTTCGGCCTGCGTTAAGCCTTCTCGTCCAGTTAAACTGGTTTAAAACCAAGTTCGAATACAATCACCTAACTCTCATGCGGACAAGTCATATGGGGCAAGGGGGCGTAGCTATTCCGCGTTCCTCTCATGACATCAATAATCACCTGACTCTCACGTGACAAGTCACATGGGGCAAGGGGCGGGGCTATACCGCTCGTGACGTCATCAAGTGCGGCACTAAGGGGCGCGCTATTGGTCACGCTTCTGTGCCATCGATGAAACCAAAACAGTTCTCAAGTGGAGCACCACTGATGTGCTGAGACCGTATCAGCGAATGTTTGGAGGAGTCGGCAGGGGAAAGTATCTGCTGGTTCCACTCTATATGATGATGAGTAGAACACAGTCTGATGTCAAACTCAATTCAGCAACTGGTTACTGAAGTCGCTGTACTGGCCGCCGGCCGACACAGATACTGTATGCCTGTTCTTCTTAGCAGTAGAAAGAGCTAGGCCTTCAGACGTACCTGCTACCATTCTCTGACAAAATTTAAATTTATCTGGTAGCCCTAGAGCTTCTGCAAACAATCTTTTCTTATCAGAGCGAAACTAGTTCATTCTTACAATCTGCTTCAAGGATAAATGAGGTCAAATTTTTGATACCCGTCGCAGATATCCGTCGAAGTGTTTTCTCTATCAACAAAAGCCAGAACCACTCATCGTCTATACTGAATATTCATTTTCAAGCAAATGCCAGTTCCCCAGTGTCTATTTAAAGGGAAAAATAGAGGTGCTTACTTTTCGCGCTCTTTTTCCTCTGCGCGCGTCCGTCATGATAAGGCGCGCGCTTTTTAGTCAAGAGTTCGCGCCATTAACGGCGCATTGGATTCAGACTACTCACGATAAGTAGACATCCATCGTGACAAAATTTTGCCGGTTTTTTAAAAGTTTTCTTGGGTTTCGTCCTTGTTGAGTGAAAAAAGACATTGTTATAGTATTGTGGAAGCCAGAGATAAGCGCAGCACCGTTACTAGGTCTAGATAAAAACTATTTAGCTTGAGAAAAACTGATTTTAAGTTAAATATGCAAGAACATTAGCTAGCACGAGAGACCTGGAACATAGTTTATTCTGCCCCAGACCCCACGCCACTAGTCGATCAATATGGCGGCTGCCACCTCCACCTCCATTGCTGGATAAGGAACACAGTCATGCCAGTTTCAGAACTTTTTGCCTCGCTTGGAACAAATCCTTATTTCTCTGCTGGGTTTGGTTTGGTTGGAGTAGGAACAGCTCTAGCTTTACTTCGTAAAGGCAGTCAATATGCCTTCGTCGCGTTCCGAAGACATGCTATGATGACACTCGAAGTGCCCAGCAAAGACAAAAGTTATCAGTGGGTCCTACAATGGATTACTTCTCATGCTCGTCAAACACAGCATTTGAGTGTTGAGACAACCTACCAGCAGCACGATACGGGTCGTGTAAGTACGAGGTTTGACTTTGCGCCCAGCCCAGGAACTCATTTCATTAATTACAAAGGGAACTGGATACGAGTGGAGAGGTCTCGTGAAAAGGGAATGGTTGATCTACATACGGGGGCACCTTGGGAAACAGTAACTCTCACGGCCCTTGGTAGAAATAAACAAGTCTATTTTGATCTTCTTTATGAAGCTAGAACTCAGGCCCTAGCAAGGCAAGAAGGAAAAACTATAATGTATATACCAATGGGTGCAGAGTGGAGACAATTTGGGTTTCCAAGGAGGCGGAGACCTCTAGACTCTGTTATTCTTGATGAAGGCGTGGCTGAGAAGGTGTTGGGTGATGTGAAGGAGTTTATAGCAAGCTCAAGATGGTACATGGACAGAGGTACAGTACCGCTTTAGTATTATTTTTGCAGCTTTAAGCCACAGGCATCCCAAGCTTGTAGCAAGTTTAATTTAATGAATTTAAATGTTGACAATTTCTCATACAAAGTCTTATGAGTTTAGCCAAAGTTTTAGAACTGAAATACTAAAAATAAAGTTCACCCATCTTGAGTTCACTAATTTAGTTACAAACAACACCATTGTTCTAGACCAGGAAAATAATTGGAATGTTCTTCTCTATAAAGAAGCTTTTCATTTTAAGCGCCAGAAGCCCTCTTTAAATCTTGGGCTGAAGGCTAGCTGCAAACTCGCTTTGTTTAATTAGCTCTAGTTTTTCTTTTTGTTCATATTTTGTTCACCCTGCATATACTATTATAACCACTGTAAATATTCCACCAACTCTGTAATTATCATTATTACCAGTTATCTTGTTACCAGTTATCTTGTTACCAGTTATCTGAATACAGATGCACATACTCAGCCTTTTGTTCTTACTTTATTTGCTGAAATTGTCAGCTGGAAAAGGCTTCTTGAGTTCACCTTGTGTTTGTATCTTGTGTGTATTTTAGGCGCAATTAGAGGTCTTTACGATCACTGTTCCACTCAAAAACTAAAGGCTGGATACCTTGATTTGAATCAAAAAGATTGTCAGTTCAAAGCTCAAAGCCCAAAGCTCAGCTCAAACTCCTCCAAAGTTTATTGATTTGCAGCAATTTTTTTATAAAATGCAAGTTTGTCAGAACCACTCCTGACAACATGAATTGAAAGTTTTAAATGTTAATGTCTCCAGAACCATCAAAGATTTTGACAAAATATTTTCACTGCTTTCACTTCATATGCACTTTAAGATGCTATACAGCCTATCTAAAAAATGCATTGCAGGATAATATAACCCTGATCTTGAAAATCCTGAATTTGCTGACAGTGCATAAAAGCTTCAAACAGCACTTATCATGATGTTTGAAACACATTTAGTTCCTCTTCTTATGTTGCAAGGAATATTTTGACAGCTTATTTTTTTAATGTTCTAGGTATTCCTTATAGAAGAGGCTACTTACTGTATGGACCCCCTGGGTGTGGCAAAAGCAGCTTTATGTGAGTAAAAAATACATCAAGTAATTATGAAACAAATGCATGTTTCAATCAATGTCATTGTCTTCAGGGAAGTCAAACTCTTACATGAGGTTATTTAAAAACAAAGTTTTTTTTTTCTTTCTTGGTTCCTCTTAAACATTGCCTTTGGTTAGTCAAAATGTTACAGAGTTTGATCTCTGAAGATGATCACAAGTATTAATGGTTTAATAATAACCCTGTTGGTAAATCTGATCCTTGTTGAGGGAGTTAAACACTAAGTAATAAATGTCATGGTTTTGATGCATTATTAGATGTGCAGCGACAAGTATATTACAAGTGAAGTTTAACAAAATAGTTATAATTTGAATCACATGACAAAGTTAAGTAACCCGTCTTACACTGATGACAGATAGAAGGAGTAATACAGAGTGAACTTTTTTTTACATTTGACTGTCGCTTGTGAAGACAAGGCTTTCCTTTTGAAAAATGTTGGTGAGTGACAAAAAGCTCACCTACATAAGCTAATCGAGGTAAGCTGTCTTTTCCAAGTGATAAGAGCACTGGTGTTAAACGGTGTAAAGCTTCCAGTGCAACCACACTCAATGGTGATTTACATGGATTACAAATATCTCCACTTATTGTGCATCACAGCAAATACTGGTCAAAATGGATGAATAAGTTCTTGATATAAACAAATTGGTAACAACTGTTGTTAATTTGACAAACAATTTGAAAATAGTTATAGGTGGCAGAAAAAATAATTGTATTGACTTTCCACAAAAAAATAACCACCCTGCCTGTCCTCCATTTTAATCAAGTCAGGCATTGGCGGGTGAGTTGCAGTACAGTATCTGTGTGATGAACTTGAGTGAGCGAGGTCTTTCTGATGATCGACTCAATCATCTGATGAGCGTCGCACCCCAGCAGAGTATCATTCTCTTAGAGGACATTGACGCAGCTTTTGTAAAAAGAGATCAAGGCACAGAAGGAGGAGGAAATACCTACGTAAACAGGGTAGGGGATTACTTTACAGTGTATGTTTATGATTAAGTACTTTGTTTTGTCAGTTTTGCTGTCTAATAATAATAAATTTGTACCAGATTTTAACAAATTGTATTTGAGACAGATCTTACTTTTGGAATATATTTTTAGCAAAAAGAAAAAAAAATTAACAACAAACTGGATAGAAAATTGAGCTTGGTAATGTAATTTTTTATTGAAAGAAATTATCATGGAGTTAACAAGTATTACTGTGGGGACCTCAAAACACCCCAGAAGAAGCGTTCAAAACACTAACATGTACAGTCTACGAGAGAGAGAGAGAGAGAGAGAGAGAGAGAGAGAGAGAGAGAGAGATAGAGAGAGAGTGCTTCTCTTCTGCATTGCCAGATTAAAAGCAACCAATAAAAGCAACGACATTGTTTTTCATTATTATTTCACTATTTTTACTTTGCAAGTCAAATTTCCATAACATCAAATCGTGCACGCTGATTTGCCGAAAATTAATCCAATAACGACTGGTTTCTGGTTAACGCGAGCACGCACAGATAATCGTTCGTCCCCTTTTACTGACCCAAAACTATGGCCAAGTACTGAATAACTTTAATAATTAACTCGTTTGTAAGCTCGGTCTGTCCGGAAAAAATATTTGTCCTCGGTCTCTCACACAGGCCTGGCTACGCTCGTCTGTGCTGTGAAAAACCTCAGTCCGGGACGTACCTTAAGATACACGTGTAAAGAATGTTTGAACCTTGAACCTTGTTTCTGGTCTGATCTCTCTGTAGGTTACATTCAGTGGTCTTCTAAATACCCTTGACGGGGTTGCATCAACAGAAGAGAGGATCGTGTTTATGACCACGAATCACTTAGAAAAATTGGACCCGGCACTCATACGACCAGGCCGTGTGGACCTCAAACAGTTGATAGACGTGGCATCTTTTTCTCAACTTAGGAAAATGTACGCGCGATTCTACCCGGAGCAGCAGCCCCAGCTAGCGGAAGCTTTTGCTGAGAAGGTAATGAGCTTGGGCCAGCGAAAGAGTATGGCGCAGATTCAGGGACACTTTATGCTGCATAAGAACAGTGCAATTGATGCCATTAAAAACGTTCAGGAAATGAACTGAGACAATGTTTTACTTCGCGAAGTGAATAAAGTGAAAGTTTCGAAGTATTTGCTTTCTATCGTTATCTGCACCTCTTATCGTTTGATGGCCCCCCTGTCGTTACCTGCCCCCTATCTTTAACTTGCCTCCCCATCGTTTTCTGTCCCCCCTATCGTTATCTGGACTCCCTATTGTTTACTGGCCCCTATCTTTAGCTGCTCCCCTATTGTTGTCTAGCCCCCCTTTCCTATCGCAAAGTTTTGATTGCCATTTAGCTTCTGTCACGGACAAATGTTGCAGCCTTGAATTAGATTATATTTAAGAAGCAGTTTACTTTGTTCATTTACAGTAGTTCTTTAGGGCAAAAACTCTGGTATCCAAAGGCTGGTATCCAGTTTAAGAGACGAGGGGAAACAGCCACTGGCCACACAGTGTCCTAACTGAAGCCAACGTCGGCTGCTTTGAACCCTGGACATCCTGGACATAAATCGACGTTTAGCCCTGATGAAACACTTTATGAAACACTTAGCGCAGCCAAAGTTGTTTAATCAACTACAACATTGTAAACATTTCATGTAAATAGCTCAGTCTTCATTCACATGTATATTTTATCATAATAGCTTCTAGTTTTTGTTGGCGTCTTAAGTTAATTACATTGTTATTACATATTTCAACTTTTTAAAACAGCCCAAACTCGTTTTGCTCAATGTTAAACCATCCATCTGTCTACCAGTGCAACCTTACAAGCGCTGTTTTAAGTCCCGAAGAAGGTTCTTTATTTAAACATTCTAGATAATTGAATTCACTGTAAACCGCACAAAAATGTGATACACAGCCAAAAACCGTGACCGAAAGCGCCGTCACCGCAGGCTATTTTCAACCCGCCAACCGTACTAAACCGCGCGCAACAAAGCCTCAAAGAGCCAGACCATAATAGACCCACTTTAAATCCTATGAAAATATGTTAATGAGTGTGCAAAATGGGATATTCATGCAACGACTGTCAAAATGGTCAAATTTGTGATGTTATCGCCTTTTTTTTGACATGCAAACGTTTGTTTCTGCAGTCTTTGTCGGCTAAGACAAGTGCGAAGTAAGACAAAGTCAGTCATTAAACACGTGGCTAGTTTGATATGAAGTTATTTCTTGTATAGAACTTATGTTTAGTTATAAAAAGTAACAACACTGATAAAGTTTTCTCAATCTCACTTGATAAAATTTGTCTGCTGTCGTTCTTTGAACCCTCCTTTTAAATTAAACAAAAGAAGCAATTTATTTTAATTTTGTTATTTATCCAGTGAAGATCTGTAATCGTTCTTAAATGCACACAATTTATATTTAGGACCCGCGTTGCATCAGCAGGACCAGGGATCGGTTAGATTAATACTTTGGGTGTACAATTTTAAATTGTTATAGAAGTAATTATTTTGTTTCAAGGATTTTATTACTATACTTTTACAATTTGCATGGTAATTTATAAATTTACAAGCGACCTTGCTGTGTTATTTTTTAACTCATCCAAGGTTAAACAAGCCCCGTTATTTAATATCCATTTTGATCGTTTATTGGCGATAAGAACAATATCACATTCCGAAAGCGGTTTCTTGTTTTTAATGTCAGTTCTAGCTACTATTAAACATGGCTGCGCAGTTCAATCACCTCGCGAATAACTTCAATTTTATTGTTCTGAAAGTGTTTCACGTGTAGAATATAAACCTTGGGTTAACGTGATTTATGACAGTTTCATTAAGAGTAAAACATTCACTGCTTTTTTTGCTAAAAAAGAAAAAGAGGTGTAAAACAAACTCGAGCATATTTCATATATTCAATCTTATTTTTTTTAAATAATTCGTTCGGAAAGGGGCTTCTAAACTTAGTCGCACTTTTGCCCAAATTGAAACAATTCATTGATTCGGTGTGTGCGTCTCGTTGATTAATTTGAAATTAATGTCATGACGTCATGATTTATTGAAAACCTGTCAACCTTGCGTGTGTTGACACTGTACGGTTTCACATCGTCAGAGAGGTGGGTTCGACTTGATCTTTGAGGATGGCAGAAACCCGCTCCCACAAAGGGTACGAGTACGATGATATTTTGAAAGACTGGCTTGGCGAGTTTGGCAGATACCAGAAGATACTGTACGCCGTGGCCTGCCTGTGGTGTATGCCGATATGTTTTCCCATATACACGATGGTATTCGCGAGCGCAGTGCCAGACTTTCAGTGTGCAGCTCCTGTCTCGCCTCAAAACACCACAGCTTGCCCCGTTAAAGAATGCTGTACCAACTGCACAAAGTACGAATTCATCGGGTCTTTCACTAGTGTCGTTTCCGAGGTAAGGAAATTTGGTGAATTTTACATCGGAAAACAATGTGTAATGTACACAGAGCTGTATTAACCGCATGCATAATTCTAAAATCCTTTTGTGATTCTTCAATGGAAAATGATCTGCAACTTGTTCGTTTGTCAACGAATTCATCAATATGAAGCATTCATGCATGACTTTATTCTAACCCTCTTTGTCTTTGAACAAAAGGATCGATTTTGGAAAATTGTATTACGTAAATTGAAATTTTATGATGATAGGAGAAAAGGACTTTTCAAAATTTGCGACAGGTCAAAGTTAATTTATGTAGGTTAAACTCGCTTTGTGAGCTTTTATGCTCATGCTTGAATGCGTTTAGAATTGTTCACGACATTAAAATGAATTAAATCTATTTACAAACTCTTACAAACGATTCGTGTTTGGCCGGCACATATCCCTGTAACAACCAATATTAAAAGCCAATAGTTTGTTTTTGACAGCAAGTATGAGGCCGTTTTTAAAACGTCTTTTTGATTTTTTGAGCGCCGTGGCCTTTTTGCGCATCGGTTTGAATGATTGAAATGTTAAATATTAATAAAACCTGCTAAACTCGTATTTCAGCTAGAAAACTTGTATTGTGTTTAGAAAACGCATTTGACCTAAACATCTTTATTGTCTTTTGTTGCAAGACATTTTATTTGGACTTAAGTGTTTATCTTCGATCCGGGGTGTCTTTCCATGTCATGTCCCGCAAAAAAAAGAAGTCCTTCTGCATACTAAGTAGCCACTGACTATTACGGCATCGGAACTGACCTTTTGGGCTTTTTTTTTGCTTCACGTACTACATTAAATGAAGAAGTTTAGTTGAAAACAGCTAAACCAATGAAATTTAATTGACAGTTCTAAAAAAATTAATTGTAAACTAAAACACTGTCTAATTTTGTCCACTTTTTGTTGTCGTTATCTTTTACAGTATCTCTTTTTTTCATTTCTCCCAAAACACTCATTTGGTACAATTGCAATTTTTTCAGATGAAAAAATTCTCAGCAACTGAACAGAAAAACTATATGCTTACACACAAAACGTAGTCCGCCCAAAGCTGTTTACATCAAGTTTAACTGATAGAAAATTTGAAAGTAATTTCTAGCAAGATCTTTACTTCGAGCCAGAAAAGCTTTACTAAAATTCATTCTTGATGGAGGTTTGTTGCCCAGCAAATCAATTTATAGCTTTTTACACACTTAAATTACCAGAGTTTGGCTTAAAAATACCGGTTTCGTCCTAAAGCTATAAATTGAGTTGCAGGGCAACAAACCTCCATCAAGAATGAATTTGAAAGTAAATTACGAGCAATTTTTTTTCGATGCTGGGGATCTAATCATTATCAAATCCAGGTCTACGTTGTCACTAGTATTTAGTTATCATTTTAATCATTTTGATAAATGACAGTTCGCGACTTGTGTACATCATCGTCGCTGCATCGGAGGTAATTATTAGGCGGAGCTTATAGGGCGGCAACGCAACACAACGACGGCTTACAAAAAACACACTTTTCGATCGCGTATCCAGTTTGCTTTCCCTTTTGTAACATGAACGCGGTTTTCTTAGAAGTATATGAGGATAGACAAAATTTTCTGTAGGTCGCCCTCGTAGTCGTAAAACTTCCACTGATGGAGGGTCAAACTGAGCTTTTCACGCTGTAGTTTTCAAGCTGTATTCCAACCTACAGCTTATTGTGTTCATTTTTGTTTTCTGCCGTCGTTGTCGGCGTTGCCGATCATTACCTTGGAACCAGTCTCTCCCCTTCTTCCTTTGCGCAACTGCGTCATTTCAGGAATATTTAAAAACAAAAATCAAAGAAAGTCAATAAAATTTTGTTTTTGATCGAGCTTGGAACTTTTAGACCGAAAACCACCTTCGTCTAACCGACCTGCACCAGTTTCTTGTTGAAGTTGGCATGATACTACAAAAAAAAAATTGTCGAATGATTACCCTGAGACAAATTGATCTCATTTTGTCTTCATTCCACTGATAATTCATTTAACTAAAAATAGCTAGAAAAATACTTTTGAGTTTTAGTGTTGAAAGGATCTGTTCGTCAAAATAATCGCCTTGGAATCAACGAAAGGAATTTTTCTATTGTCACGAATGTGTCTAAGATGATTCGTGCACACTGTTGTTTGTTTAAAGTGTTCGAAGCTCAACATGATTGACAACGCTAGTTCTTGGCTGTGATCATGTGGATCGTTCTTAGATCTGTGTAAACAAACTACAGACAAAAAACGCTTTTTATTCAGTTTCGGAGTGATTTTGCTCACTTCAAAAATATTTCTCCCGTAATATTGTGTCAGTTAACTTGGGTTTGGACAAGTGATCGAGTGCCGACTATTCAAAACCCAAAACAGTGTCTTAATATTTTTGTTGACTTACCCGCAATCGCAGAGAAACCAAGATTTAATAACGAACCTGTTCATTTTTGCAAAGAATGGACTTTGAAAAGTTGAAAGGAAATACAATTGAGTTGAAACAAAAAACGGAGACATTGCTTTTTTATTTCAATATGTGCCAATCCATTGGGAAAAAATGGCTTTGTTTAATTTAATCAGTAGGAGAACAAGCACGCGCGCACGCAATTTTGTTTTATTTTTATAAATTTCATAAAGAGCAGCTGTTTTATTTAATACTTGTACCTAAAAGTTTAGAATAGCACGTCAAGGAATTATGTAAATTATGGGTGGGTTCGTTTGGGCCTATTCCGGAATAGGAATTCATAAGATAAAAACTTTGTCTGATTTGTGTGGCTGCTTTTCCCGCGAAGTTACAAAAAAAAACATGTCTTAGTGGTAATGATCTTTTGAATTTTAAGTTTGAAAGAAATATTTTATCGCCTTAACAATCTGGAAGGAAATTCGAAACTTCATTCTAAATCCGGAAAATGTTTGCTCTCTGGGGTTAGCCCGATGGGCGTGGGAGGAGGAGCTCGTGCAAGGCAGTAGGTCTAGATTTCTCATACTTGCGTAGATGTGTACATGTGTTGTTACCACTGTTACATTTCTAGGGCCATCTATTAAAGTCCTGCGCAATGATTGGCTGAATATCGGTCCAATAACATCCCATATACAAGACCGCGTAGTTATTCGACCGATTTCTCGTTTAAGGCGAGCGCGCAGAAAGACCTCGGGCAAATATTTTACCGGACACACGAAGTTGTTAAATACCAGGACTGTCTCTGACTTGATGTTTGTGCATTCATTTCAGTTTAACCTGGTTTGTGACCGCGCACACCTGGCGGCAACGTCAAACGCAATGTTTATGGCCGGCATGCTTTTGGGCTCGGCCATCTTTGGCACCATCTCCGATGTGTGGGGGAGGAAGAAAGCCTTGTTCATTGGTACTGCTTCACTGGTACGTTGGACGCGAGGGGACTGGGGAGGTGGAAGGGAGTTGGTGAGGAGACTGGGGTTAGGGGAGAAGAGGTTTCCTTTCCAATAAGCAAGTTCAGAATTTCAGAAATACGTGCGCGTTTTGGGATAAAATTAATTATTCATGAAACTTAACAAAGGAATAATAATGAATTCCCGGCCCGCATCATTGTAGCATGAATTTTACAATTTATCCCCGACATTTCTGAAATTCTGAACTGGCTTCTTTTTGTCACTCTCTCCAATC
>JAOBAT010057157.1:0-15254 GCA_026413305.1 Hydrozoanthus tunicans | reverse complement strand
TGTAGCATGAATTTTACAATTTATCCCCGACATTTCTGAAATTCTGAACTGGCTTCTTTTTGTCACTCTCTCCAATCCCCTTGTGCCTGCTACACAGGCTTGATTGGAGTTAAACTTGAGTCCGACAGTTTTACTAAGAGCATTTTCAATTGTCTTGAAAAATGTTGTTGAATCCCGGTTACTCGAACTGTGTAGGGAAAAGGAAAATTTTTTTCGAATTAACGAGGTTTCGATTTATAGGGATTAGAGTTACAGTCAATTTATGGGGCGAATCCAAAAAGAAATCAATTTGCTTCAAATTAGTGATGAATTTGAGCTGAAAAGGTTTCGAGTTATCAAGGTTCAGCTGCAGTCAAGACTGAGGAATTGATAGAGAACTTGAAAATTTATCATTTTTGACGGAGTCACTGGAGAACATAATGAAATTCAAGGTACCCTTCGTGATCTGCCCTTCCCCCCCCCCACTCAAACGACCGTTTGACTCAAGAAATCACTGGAGAACAGAAAACGACTCAATACAAGGTCCCCCTCGAGGTCTGCTAATCAGGGCAAACGGTTTAACGTCCTTATGCGAGAAGGCGCCAACAAAGTCTAACCGTTTGCTGATGTTAGAGCAATGGCAGCACCTTCTCCTTATATGTTTTAAGACCTTGAATGAAGTTCCGACCGGGAATCGAACCCAGGCCTCCCGCACAGCAGCCTGGCGTCTGGCCAACTGAGCTGATCAGGTGGCGGTGAAGTAACCAGTTATCATTGAGGGAAGAATCTGGAGACCGCCAACTACACAAGCTCCCATCCTTAAACACATAATCCGAGTTAGTGCGGCTCCAATCTCGTTATCTAGATAACACTGACGGTATTTGCCAATCGTTTCTATGTAGGTTGTGTTTGGACTTGGTGCAAGCTTTTCCGACTGTTTGTCGATGTTCTTCTTGTTCCGTTTGTGCCTTGGCGCCACGTCAATCGGCACATACCTGGTGGTGTTTGTGTACGCCATGGAGTTGGTGGGCCCCTCCATGAGGACCATGGCTGGGAAAGTCCAAGTATTGTTCTGGGGCGCCACTCAAATGACCATTATTATGATAGCGTACTTAATCCGGGAATGGCGGTACCAAATGATGACCCTATCACTACCAGGACTAATTTTTCTCCTCGCATGGAAGTGAGTACACTTAATCCCCGATATGTCGAACACTCGCTAATCGAAGAAGACCGAATTTCCTTGGTGATCCCTCATACGTAGTTACTGTAGCTTTAACCCCGATAACTCGAGCACCCGATAATTTTAAGTAATTTCAATTTCCCTTTGTAATTCGAGGTACTGGGGTTCAACTGTAGTTCAAAAGTTTTGGTAATATTGGTTTGGTATCGTCCAAAAAACGCTACCATCGGTAGCACATAACCCTTTTCCTCTAAATTTACTATTAGTATTTTGCAATCAGACAGATAATTGGTGGTGTTCCTTCGAAAAAAACCCCAAAAAGATGTAAGTTCAAACATTAAAACTACCTTTTAAAACCGCCTTGCTTGCTGAATACTTGTTATTGTTATTGCTGTAGTACATAATCCAATTTGTTTTTGTTACTTTCATTATTACTATTTATTAGTATTAGTATTATTAATATTATTATTATTATTATTATTATTATTATTAATATTATTATAATGATCATGAGCGAGCTAATTGCCCTTAATTTCAGTCATGAACTGACTTGCGAATACTCGAACAGGTCATAACGAAAGCATATAGAGGCACACTCGTTACACACAGACAAGGGTTACAGGCGCATACTTATAAGTTGCTGCCGCTATACAGCCCATGCACGATCTTGGAGCACAGCTCCAAGATCGTGCATGGGCTGCATAGGAGAAAAACTGAAATTGGCAAACGTATTGGAGAAAAACTGAAATTGGCAAACGTCATCCCACATGCGGAGTATAGAGTCGCTTTCCATTTGACCGGTCCGACCGGCCAGTTATTGGATGAAACGCACGAGTTCTCAGAACTGGCTCCGGGCCAGAATGGCCCAGATAGTGGATCAGCGCCCTTCAGTTCTCCCGCTCCGGTCGGCTAAAGCGCGGGAATTTGGAGAGTTCAGGGGAGAAAAATGTACGCGCGCGCCTTCTCAGTTTTTGTTTAGTGCTAGTAGAATTTGGAAAATGTCTCAACTTAATCGCTTGTTTCTGAATTAACGTCGACATTTCCATTTAAACCGGCCAGAAACCAGTTCTTTTCAGTTGGCTGTACTGGTCATGGGAGGCTTAAGTGCTAACCGTTCGGCGCGGCCTTGCATCCTGACCCCCTTGAGTAGATATGTACGTCGCTGCTTGCTTGTCTTTATAACATTTCCATCACACAGTCAGGTATGCAGTGCTGACAAACACAAAATTAAAGACAGCAAACTGTTTTCAAGACTGGTTTAAATGATTCATTCTTTAGCTTTATTGAAGAAACACGACAAGTGGGAAAACATTACAAAAACAAAACATTTCGAGCGAATCAAAAAACCACACCCTCACAAGGCGTGAGCCTGCGATATGTCTACACAACATAAACAGCTGTCCGCTGCTGCCTTTTCCATGGCACCTGAGCTGCGCATGCGTAGTTAGGTACTTTGTACAGCCAGGTCATTCTCGTTCCCAGAGCCACGATCCTGTTGGTCAGAGATTCTTGGCGCAGACCAAAAGGATTGTGGTTCTGGAACGAGATTGCAGCCAGGTATGTCGTGTCTAACGCTTTTACATTGTACAGAGTGTTCCCAGAGTCTCCTCGCTGGCTGGTGGCAAATGACCGATTGGATGAAGCCAAGGAGCTTCTCATGCAGTATGTGCGTATCAACAAAGTCGACTTGGAACCGCAGCAGCTGGAAACGATGATCAAAGAAGCTCGCCACAAACAGCTCAGTGCGCAGTCTCAGTGCAAGGACAGCTTCAACGTGTTCCATCTTATAAGAAGACCTAGAATTCGGAAACGAACCCTTATTTCCTGTTTCAACTGGTAAATATTTATTTTGTTTATTTCATTTATGTGTGTATGTTTTAATAGTGGATCAAGAATATTCGATACTAGAGACCTTACAAAGGGACGACGTGAACGTCTTGGGCGAAAGGTTGCCGGTTTTGTCGACGTTATCGATCTTTAGACTTTACGATCGATCGTTCGGTGGTGGACAAAAACAAGCCGAACGAGACGATGTCACCAAAGCGAGGCCGATGGTAGAATACCAACTCCAAGTCATAAACATTTCCCGTTGCGCTGAACGTGATGTGCAGTGAATAAAGGTGCACGCGTTATATATCGTTCGCCAAAGGACTTTTGTCTTCTTGTTCAGAACGCACGTTTGCTAAAACACGGGACTGCAAGGAGTCCATAGCTTCGCGTTTTTCAACCCTAAAAAATATCAGATTATTGTTTTAGCAAACCTCCCAAAATGCCGGATTGACGATTTTAACCCCTAAAAAAAGACGGTCATACCAACCACCCCAATATAGGGAGTACCCCCCCCCGGGGGGGGGGTTCCTCGTCTTTTATTTTATGCTGTTCCGGCCCGGCCAGTTGTGCTTTTATAAGTGAGATATCGCCACTTCATTTTATTTTATGTAGGTATGTATGTACATAATTAATTGTTCTACAGTGTAAGCTCTTATTTATAACAGCCGTTTCACTCGTCCGTCAAACAGGTTTGTCAACAGTCTTGTATACTATGGCTTCCTGATCAACGTGAAGAACCTCTCTGGAAACATTTATTTCAATTACTTCATTTTTGTTCTGATCGAGATTCCTGCCGTGCTGCTCTCGTGGTTGATGTTGCAAAAGTAAGAACTCTAGCATTTTATTCCATCTTTTAACAAGTAAGACTCAACGTTGTCCTAAATCATTCTCCACAGTTGTGTATTACATAAATACAGTCGAACCCCTCAATACGGACACCCGTCCACCTCTAAAAATCCGACAACAAAATCTTGGTCCGTGTTGTGCGTTTTCTCTGTCATATACTGCCTTATAAGACGAACACCTCTCTAAAACGTACAGTTGAGGCCGGTCCGGTGTCCGTCTTAGAGAGGTTTGTCTGTACCAGTCTACTTGAACTCCCACACACGCTGGACTCGGCTGTAGTCAAGTAACAATACGTTATGTACTGTAGCTCTACCCACGCACTGTCTCGTTGTATATGCTAACATATTCTGTCCCTACTTAGTGAAATTGTTCAGTTTTCTCATGATGTGAGTCGTTTGAGGACCGTGACATTTCAACTGCTCACTGCTGTGTAGACTCTGATCTTGTTCGCTTAAACAGGCATCAGATCGGCAAGTTGTGAAATGTGCGCGGTGTCTTGAAATGATCTGCCACGTGTCCAATGTTTGTGCACGGATGCAAGCCAAGCCTGGGGTATCTCAATGCCGCTGTACCTATTGATGCTGTTATTCTGTCCCTTCATCCTTTTCAGGCTGGGCAGACGGTTCACGTACACGTCCTATATGACGATTGGTGGAGTTGCATGCGTCTCGGTCGCGGCGGTCCCTCACGCACAGAGTAAGTGCAGTTAGTTATGCCAAAGCTTAGTGATCTACACAATAAAATGGCTCGATTCTGGTTAATAATGATAATAATAATAATAATAATTCTAGTAATAACATTAATAATAATAATAACAATAATGATAACACTTTATTAACAGTATATCCGTTCAAAATGGTTGCAATAATATGTGAGAAAAGGTATAACTACGAATACAAAATATATACTTATAGTTCATAAAATTTACTCACACTTCATAGAGCTCACTCACAAAGACGCGCCCCCTCCCCCCACATCCACGCCCCACTCCCTCGTACTGAAACACTCAGACTCACGCTCTCCATACACACTCGTTTAAATCAAAGTCCGTTAAAATTCCTTTCTCGCTCGGTTTGAAAGATGCCTACTTTCTCTGACAATAAAAAGTTTTGAGTCAAGAGCGATTGGCCAAGAGCGCAGCAGTGTTGTTTGTTGTAAAGACAGTGCGGTAAAAAGTTAATTCAGCACAATTTACTCATAGAATTCTCGGTTTTGATTGGCTAATAAGAAATGGAAGTTGATAAGAATAATCAAATACACAAAGCAACGAGAGCTCGATTTACAATTACAAAATTCTCGTTATTTATTCCTTCTCAATATTCAAGCTCAGTTGGTAAGGCGTCAGTTTGTCGTGCGGAGGCTTGGGTTCGATCCTTCACTCTGGGTCTTAAACTAACTGAGGGGAAAGTGCTGCCTTTGCTCTACCATCTGCAAATGGTTAGATCTTTGCGTCTTCTCGGACAAGGCCGTTAAGCCGTAGGCCCAGTCTCGTTATTTTCTATTAAGGAAATGAAAAGAATGCAAGACACTACTTGTCAAAATCCCGGTGTCGTCGTCTGTTAACTACTAATGGAGCACAACTGTTAACGAATATCAATGTGAGCCGTGTGAAACGGACTGTCTAAAACCCTCAATACCAAAGTCCTCTGTATTACTTTGTAAACAGCTGCCGAAAAGCTCTGATTGGAGCGTTTGTATATAGCTCTGTGTTTGTATTGTTCAAATATAAATAAATTTAGATTCTGATAATTGTTTTTTCATGTCTTTCCTGTAGGATCGTTTTATCTCATCTTTGGTTTGGCGTTAGTTGGCAAGTTCTTTACCTTCGCTTCCTTCACGTCTTTGTACATCATCACCTCCGAGTTGTTCCCCACCATTGTGAGGTAAATATGAATGATTGTACATCATCACCTCCGAGTTGTTTCCCACCATTGTGAGGTGAGTATGGATGACTGTACGTCATCATCTCCGAGTTGTTCCCCACCTTTGTGAGGTAAGTATGGATGAGTATAAATCATCACCTCCGAGTTATTCCCACCATTGTGAGGTGAGTAGAAATGATTGTACATCATCAACATGATAGTTTTAATCGTTATCAAGACATGACTTTATACCATAACTTTCTTTGTTGAATAGGTAAAGCAGACTGGTGTAAGTGTTTGAAACCGTCGGTGAAAACACTTGGTATCTCTTAAGCAAATAATAAGTGTTGTTGGTGTGAGGTTTGGCCAAAAAAATCACGCCTATAATTTCAGACCAAATTGGTCTCTGCTCAGTTTAATTACCCTTTTTTTGTGGAGTAGATCTGGATAACACTTCATTTATTCTAAGCAGCAAAAGTAATGCACCCTGGATGGTTAGTTGCTGAAATCACCTATTTCAAGAGCGGAGTAGCTTCATTTGAGAAAAAACTGCCCCCTACGTTAAGGGGACCCTGTTAACTGTCCAAAGTTAACTCACCCTTTCCCCTGTAGACTGAATCACACTAGGTATCAATAACATATTGTATTCTCTACAAGAAAAAACATCATGACTAGCTACTTTGAAAATTAATCTAATCACACAGTTATTTGAAAATTATTCATTTAACTCATGTTTTGTTTATAAAGGTTTAAAATCACAAAAAAGTGATGTCAAAACTGTGTTTTTGTAAACCAGTCTCTTAGCCAATCAGAACGTGTTCCCTTTGTTCAGAGACATTGTCGTTTCTAAAAGAAAATTTTTCGCGCAACCATTTTATATCTCTCTCTTGTTATTAACACTTTACGCTAGTTTTACAAACTTTGAGGGAAGGGATCATCGGCAGTTATGCGATGGACGAGTCGAAAAACTGTAGTTCTTTATTTTTCACAGAAATATTGGATTGGGTACCTCGTCGCTGTTTGCCCGCATTGGAGGAATTGTGGCGCCCTACATCGTGCTCCTGGTAGGAACTGTTTTGATATATAGAGCGATTACTAACCGGTTCGTCTTAAAACTTTTGATCGAGTAGATTCAACAAGACTTTTGCCGGTTCATATCGACATTTGTGCTGAACTCATCGCAGTGTCTTTAGGCTCGACTCTTCTTGCAAACGCAAGCGCTAGAATTGAACAAGAACAAGGAAATTTTACGTCTCTAGTGTTAACACGCCTTAAAACGCCTATAAATCTGATAGTTCGGCCACAAATCTTTATTACTAGTTTGTTAACCTGAAACGACAAAAAGGTCGTTGTGCGAATTTTTTTTGTTTTATTTTGTAGCTTTCTTTCTCGAATTATTGTAATAATGGGTGATTTATCGAAGAAAAGGTAATATGAAATCATCTTCTTTTTGGTTGTTCATTTAACTTTAAAGTACGTTTTGTCAATGGACTGAAAAACAGTCTTTTCCTTAGCCAAGAGATCGAAATCATCAAATGGGAGACTGGGAAGAGAAAATGGACGTGCGGACGGTAGAAAAATGGAATGGGGACAGGGGACGTCCGTTTCCTCTTTCCAGTCTCCCATTTGATGAACGCGCTTGCATTACTTGCGTGTCGAGCGAAAAGACGGTTTTGCAGTCTATTTTGCCGATAAAACCCTGACTAAACTAGTCTTTGTAACACTGACCAGGGTTCTCGTCATGGAAGCCCCACAATGCCCCTGGCTGTTTTTGGTGCGTTTTCGCTTGCCTCAGGCCTCATCTCCTGGCTGCTCCCAGAAACTCTATTTGCTTACATGCCGCAAACGCTGGACGAAGTGGAGACAGCGCCTGAAGACTACAGTTTGCCTTTCTGCGGCCGAAAATCATCTCATAAGGGGGAACTGATCACTCCTGTTCGTACTGATGACGTTGTGATTGAAAACGACGAACGCCAAGGCAACACTGTGATTGAAAGTAACCTGTAATCATTTGGAAGCCTTTTGATCTTGAGTGCTGTTGAAAATCTTTAGCAATTTATTTTACGCATTTTAGAAAACAAATGATCTAGTACTCTACTCTAGTTAGCATTGTAGCATGTTTAAGTTACTGTATAGAACTCTGGCCCCCGTTGCCACAGGTAGCCCAAGCTTTATTTGTGACGCTATTATATTTGTAAAGCAAATGTGTGGGATTTTACAATTTGTCCCGAAACGGCATTGAAACGAAATAAATGTCACGAAATAGCTCGCTATCCTTGCGTTGTTGTCTTTTCCTTCATTATGTCATGTTTTGAGGTGGTTTCTTTATGAGTTATTGAATCGAGGGAGGCGCCATCCTCGTCAAACCAACCTAGATATAATACAAAAACGTCACAAACTTGCTGGGCTACCTGTGCTGTTACTTTCGGATTTTGCACACAAGAGGGGCCATTATTTTTGGGTAGGTTAAAATAGTTTTGTAACCCAAAACGGTCTTAGAAAAAGAGGACATGTATTACGAAATTCGAAAGTCATTCCGTTTATGCATATTTCTACACCGAAACGTAACCAGATGAACAAACAGTAAACAAAACAGACTATCTTGATCGATACTTCAAATATACGCGATCACTAATACAACTAACTGTACAGTATATATTGACTCTTCGCTGACATTAAGTTTTTAAAAAATGCTGCTACTTTCTTGAAGCCGTTACTTTCGGTATTCAAATAGGAACGCTACTACTTTGCCTGTGGAATTTTACGGTAGATCGGTTTGGTGCTTTTGGAGGGAGCTGTTGGCGGCCAATGACGGAGAGATAACCTTATGAAAGTAAGCAGTGAAAATGAAATTCAAAACGAGTGAAACAAGCTGTTCGAACACCAGTTACTACAAATAGAACACCATTTAAAATAGATAATCAGCAAATTATGCGCCGGAACCTCGTTGGCCGATAGTATTTAGACACATTTGTAAAGTCTAGTGCTGTACAAACGCGAGCAAGTAATTATATCCCAGAAACGTTGACTTTCAGAACTAATAAGTGGATTAAAATGAAATAAACAATTAAAAAAACCGAAAAACCGACTAATTTCAATGTTGTATTAGTTCACACCTACGCTGCATCCGTTCGAACTACTTACAGGTGGAACTAGAAATTGATAGCAACCGTAGATCTTCCCCCTGTTAAACGGAGCCAGCAGGGCTCTAAAGTTTGTGGTTTCCCAAGGGTTAGAAGGCTGTAACATTATCTAGGTAATGTTACTAATTTTAGCGGCTACCAATATTAGCAGTTTTAGCGGTTTTGAAAAATTGCTCGCTAATATTAGTTAGCGCTAAAATCAAAATTCTTCCCCCCCCCCTCCCCTCCCCCCTCCTTCCGCATAGTAAAGAAATATGTTAAAAATGCATTGAAATCCATTTCTTAATTTAATGAATGTTATGCTTGATTGTTGTTATTTTCCATGACTTCCGGTACACTTTGTTGTGTTGCTGAATATGTAATTTGATCTGACAAATGTTCAATAAAATTCCTTAAAATCGCTAAAATTATCGCCGTCGCTAATTCTTTCTCAGACAAAATAGCTAAATTTAGTACAGTTGGACCCCGATAGTTCGAAGTCTCGAGGGAAATGCGAAATACTTCGAATTATCGGGCGTTCAATTTATAGGGGTAAATTTTCACCTTTTTAAAGGTGAAAAAATAGCTTTATTTACTCTTTTTTCACCATATTAGACCATAATTAATGTAAGAAGTTCGTCGTCTCTGGACATAATTCAAATTGTTTCATCAAAAAAACATTTTTTTTAATTTAAAAAAAAAATAAACATAGGTATGTGGACATATTTCTAATGTTTTCAACAACAAAACATTTTTAAAAATTTTTAAGAATGAAATAACATAGGTAAACCAGTGACGTAGAAGGTGCTAAGCCTTTGGATTTTTCATCACACAAAGAATTTTACCGTAAAAAATACTTATCGGTTTAAAAATCCTAAAAAATACGAATTGAAAATTGATGTATTTTTCCCTAAATAGCTAGTGGGCCGGCGCTAAGCCCCCTCGTGCTTCGCTGAACATGATATGCGGTAAATAAAGGTGCGCGCGTAATAGGAATTTTGCCGAAGAACTTTCGTCTTAACTTCTTGTTCACTACGCAAGTAGTTAGTTTCCTAAAACACGGAACTGCAAGCACTCTAATAATAGCTAGCTTTGCGTTTTTCAACCCTAAAAAATACAAGGCTCTGTGTTTAACACAAGATTTCTTTTAACAACCCCTAAAAATACTGGACCAGCAATCTTAACCCCTAAAAAAACTGTCATTTACTACCACCCCAATATAGGGAGTACTCCCCCCCCCCCCCGATTGATGTATGCATTTTAAAGTATGTTTGTATTTGACTGTGTATTACGCATGTATGGATGGATGGATGGATGGATCTACGTATGTGATGAAACCGAGTATGTTACGTACTGTCTGGGTTGAGCTTCACAGCTCAGCGCGTCATTTCGGGTTGAAGTTGTTGAGATCCGCTTGCATGCATTGTGAGTCGAGAACGATCAAAACAAAACACATTTAGTTCCTTTTGAAAGCATTCCATCAAACATCCGTTTCCCTTAAAGATGCATAAAAAGAAATCCAAACATTCTCCTTGGAGTAATAACTATTTTCTAATACCGCGTCTTCTTGATTGGTCAGTTTAGGCATAGATAAATAATATCTCTAGTATATAACTCAGCGACAGTGTCGACCCGTTCAGTTTGCTAAGAGATTCTCGACATTTCTGAGTTGAAAGCTCGGGGTTGCTTTGTAAGTAAACTTTTTCTTCGAATCTCTGATCCTCGTTTTTCAATTCCGCTTCTGAAAGCGAACTCTTTGATTCGGGTACATCAGAGTTTGCAAAGTCTATCCGAGAACGATTTCCGTTTCTGCGTCTGATCCATTCTTCCTCTACTTCCGGCGGAAGTAATGATGGTACAAGGAACAACAGACAAACTCCAAGTGTTGTAAATGCTCCAACCATGAAGAAGGCAGGGTTGTATGATTCGTTTATTTCGTACATCCACCCTGTTGAGAAAAAAGAAAATAAAATTGAACTAATTTTTAACAGGAAAAGAAAAATCACTAAATTGAAATACTTGAGCCCGTGCGCACACCCAAGCCTTTAAGTTTAAGCAACATTTTCAAACTATACAAATAGAAAGACGATAACATGTACATGGATTAGTTAATAATGCTCTACTTACCTGCTACTGGTGGCCCAAACATCATAGGGAACCCAGTGACCAAATACATCAAGCCATACGCTGAAGCAAGTTTTGCCCGCCCAACCACGTCTCCCGTCAAGACTGCTACCAACACCACAAAACAGCCATCGTTGAAGCCAAACAACCAGCAATAGGCCATAATGGAGTAGTAGGACGTGAAGATGGGTAAGAGAGTTGTCAGGACACTACATATTAGCAGACACAACTGATAGAGGTACACGCGGTTGACACGTGGATGATCAGCAACTCGGCCGAAGAAAATTTTCCCCATTGTTTGTGATAAAGCGATATAACCAACAAGTACTGCCACTTTTTCCTTTGCAATATTTAAATCTTGACAATGACGAACCTATTGGTGAAAAGGAGTTGTTAAATATTTGGTCTCGCCCAAACGCTCGCCAAACTTCGACCAGGAAGAAGTAATTGCGTTTCTGAGTGCACTGAGTGAGTAATTTTGGTGTTACCGTGGTATCAGTTTTCAAATCAAATTAAGAAGTTTGATTCTAGCTAATTTAGGATCGAAAAAGAATTACGTAGCTACTGGCAAAAGTTTGAATTTGAATAAAAAGAGAAAAATGACTTTTGTATTTGAAGTAAAGTGGGAATGTATTGTATTCACACATAAGCCACTTCGATGCCACTGAAGGACAACACTCTGGTTACTATGGTTATTTCTAAGCTCGGCCAGAGGTGAATTGTCCCTAAAATCTCACGACCAAACTCCCAGCTGGCCCCGTAGCTCAGTTGGTTAGAGTGACGTAGATCTGTTTCATAGGTCGTGGGTTCGAATCCCACCGAGGTCAGAGACCTTTTTCTCTTTCCTTTGTGTGGGTTTATGGGGTTCTCTGTTGATGCTGTAGATCAGCGAAACTTGAATCATACCCCGTTCCAGTGGTAGTTAGACACGAGGTTCCAGTATAAAAGGGTTAGGCCCGCCCCTTTTTCGATTCTTTTCATGAAATTTGAATAAATTTTGAAATGTAATGGCGGCCGTTGATAAAAGAAACAACCCACTTTCAACAATTCGAGGTAATTTACACCATAAATCGTGAAACAGTTTCACTTTTTAATAAATTAACTAAGTGGCATAATGCCGTTCTACTGGTAGGCGTACGTCGTGAAAGGCTACTGATAAGAATTAAGATATACGAAATTTATCGCCAGAACAATCGAAATTCGGGCGTGCTTCGCAAGACCAAATTAGTTAAACAACGTCAATCGAGGCACGCATTTTTTCGTTATTCTATTTGCTTCAGAAATTAAAATTCACAGTTGCAACACTAATAAAGTTAAAATCAGCCGAATACCGCCATGGCAAGGCTCAGAAACAAGAATGAGCTATACACAACTGTAGACTGTTTGCTTTACTTTGAAATTGCGAAACTAATCTAAATGCAAATAAAGCGTGCCACAGCTGGCAGAGAGCAGAGACCTTTGTAGATGTTAATTCGACGGCGGATGATTGGCAACTGAACGTGTGAAACCCCTGGGCTCAGCCCTTTTATATTGGAACCTTGTGTTTAAGGCCTAACTAAAATCTATAAGTTGTATTTATCTTTAACGCAACCATCTACCCAAATGAGTGTCATATCAACTTGGAAGTGTTTTTGTTGCACGAAGAACGCTTTAGCTGTTCCCGCTTACCAGATGAACGTAAGGAATGTAGAAGCCGAACAGCACAAGCCCCACTACTGCCACCCAAACAAGATACGCCTTGTTCTTCAACACGGAAAAATCCACGTGTTTGTTGTTTGTTTTCTTTGTAATTGTCACGTGCTTCGTGGGCAAGGATACAAGCCAGTACAGTATACCGCTGATCATTAGTACCGCGGAGAGTGCACTCAGAATCTTCATAGTGCTGCGCCACTTGAAGTAAAATTGTAGAAAGTCAACAAACGGGGCAAGTGTAACTGTCCCGATTCCCGCACCACCAAGTGCCAAACCGTTTGCAAGCACAAGATTTTTAGAAAAATATTCACTGAGTACCAACACAGACGAGTAGTAAGAGAGACTGCACCCTGCTGCGAAAAGCAAGGAATACGTCAGGAACATCAAATAGATGCTGCCTACAAAGGAAGAACAAAACAGCCCCAGGCCAAACAGGATACCTCCGACAACGGCAGAGGCGCGGCAGCCAATCTTAGTGCACACAGCAGTAGAAACGGGACCCATGATAAACGTCAGGCCGAAGGCGGTCGACGCAACCAGAGCTATGGAGAGGTACAGTAGAAGACAATTACATAAAAAGACCGACTAAACACATACAACACAACACAACACAACACAACACAACACAACACAACACAACACAACACAACACAACACAACACAACATAACATAACACAACATACTATACCAAACCATATAACCGTACAATACCATACCATACCATACAATGCAATAAAGTATACCATACCATACCGTACCATACCATACAATACAACACCATACCATACAATACCATACAATACAATACAACACTATACCGTACCAAACCATACCATAACATACCATACTATGCCAAACCATACCTTATCATACCATACAATACGATACTGTACCAAACCCTAACGTACCACACATCACCATACTGTACCGTACCATACCATACCATACAATACAGTATACCATACCATACCGTACCATACCATTCAATACAACACCATACCATATACAATACCATACAATACAACACTATACCATACCATACCATATCAAACCATACCGTACCATACCATACCATAACATAACATACCAAACTATACCAAACCATACCTTACTATACAATACGATACTATACCAAACCCTAACGTACCACACATTACCATACCATACCGCACCATACAATACTATATCATACCGTACCATACTAGACTATACTATACCATACCATACCGTACTATACCATACAAGACATGATATGACATGACATGAAAAAAAAACAAAATCACATCAGCTTAGAAAAGGGCATCGAATTTATTGCTTTCATATTCTAAATAGCCACTCAGTTTGAGTTTAAGACGACGACTCAACAAAAACACCTCGTAATGTAAATATACAGTTAAGAATATCTTACCTGTTGTGGCCTTGCTCTGGCCAAACTCCTCTAGCAAGTCAATGTACAGAAGACCGAAGACATTATGAACTCCCATAACTACAGACTGAGACAAAAATGAGCCGAGGACGACCAGCCAGCTACATCCACCGTCCAGATGGCCTTTTAATAGGATCTTGTCTGACATTGCTGTGGAGGCAGAAAAGAAATTGAAGAAAAATGAGTCGCTAGCGACTCAAAGGACTGTACTACAGTACACGCTTCTTTTTAAAAACTAGTTTGGCCGAGGCTCGTTGTTAAATTTTAATATCTTTGGCTATTTGAGCCTCAAATCGTTCTTAAATTGTTGTTATTTCAACGAGTGTTTAAAATGAAGGAAAACTAAGCCTCAGGCGATGCAATACACGCGTAGTAAAATGAATTTAGTCAATGCATCCTTGCCAAGGGTTCATTAACGTCTTTTTCTTCTTTTTTTGGACGTCAGTAAAAGTACTCGACTTTCACTGACGTCCAAAAAAAGAAGAAAAAGACGTTAATGAACCCTTGATCCTTGCGGATTTGTCATAGAATCGCAGCTGAGTCATTTCCCCAAGATTCCGATTTCCAGTGTAGCGAAGACATATTATCCATTCTGTATTGCTCAGATAAAGATCGAAGCTCATGATCAGTAAAGTTTGAAAAAAAAATCAGCTATCCAGCCCGGCCGAGCGTCCGCTTGTTCTTAAGTTGCTCCTAGCCTCCTTCTTCCTACATAAAGCTGTTCCGGCTAATAAAAAAGTGTATCGTCGTATCGCGAGTCTGTGTTAACACAATATTACATCAAGTATGCAGGAAAAAGATTCAACATTTCGTGCAAATTTTCTTCTCATTTTGCTGTTGTGTTGATTCTGCATTTATTTGATTTTAATTTATCTCAAA
The DNA here is from genome assembly GCA_026413305.1 of Hydrozoanthus tunicans. Lineage (NCBI taxonomy): Eukaryota > Metazoa > Cnidaria > Anthozoa > Zoantharia > Hydrozoanthidae > Hydrozoanthus > Hydrozoanthus tunicans. The sequence goes on along the minus strand of JAOBAT010057157.1, from coordinate 310 downwards.
ACCTGCAATTCTAGTGTGTACGTGACATGAATAGTTGATGATAAGGCGACCAATCGCTGGGCTAAATAGCTTGATTAAAGGCGATTCGCTCCAGGCTACAAATAGATTACGAATAGCTGGTTTGTAAACATAATTTCCCCTTTGGTCGGGTTAATCCATGCATGCAGAATTAAAAAGTTACTTAAGAATAAGAATTATGAATTCAACTTCAGTTCTGCATGAGCGGCGGAAGCTTCTATGCGAAAGTTGCCTTAGATAATTTTTATCAAACTATTATGGGGGACAGACGGCTGCTGGGGGGGGGGGGGGG
>JAOBAT010057146.1:0-27151 GCA_026413305.1 Hydrozoanthus tunicans | reverse complement strand
GGGTGGCGGCACATAATACCCCACCCCCTAAATTGGGTTCCTAGGAAGTACCGTTGTTTCGACCTTTTCCCTTACTTCAAACAAAAGTATGATTGACCACGCCTTACATACATGCATATTATATACAAACAGAAACTTTCTATACTCATTGAGATAAAGTTTGACAGACCGGTAATAGCTCATTACTCATTACGGTTTTGTCAGTAAGAAAGTAACTAAGTGTATCATTGCAAAAGGAACTGGTGAATATTTCTTTATCTATGGTTCAAAGAAAAGTATATAAACCAAGAACGCCATCATGCAATATAATACGTTAACACCACATGTTACAATACATTACAGAACAACTCAATACAGTGCGTTTTTTTTGCATAAAATAACTTTTCATAGCAAAGTCACAATTAAGAAGGTAACTTGAGTAAATGCCAATAGTAACAATGACTCGGTAAAACCAAATAAAAAATGATAAGTTAAAGCGCTTCACCATAAGAAAGTTTTGGAAAAATTGACTTCCGAAACCAATACGAGGTCTTCTCCGGAAAAAAAAGCTTGCAATGATATATTAGGTTTTCAAAAGTCTCTTAAGATGATTTTCAACGCAAGCTTTTCTCAAAAAAATGATCTCTCAATTACATAAGTTACATGCAAGCTTCGTAAAAAATAAAATAAACATGCGACGATTTTTACCTTGATATTGAGCTCCAAGGCGGAGTACTTCAGGCGGTTCGTTGTTTCGTACAGTAAGCATATCTATGAAATTTCTTGACAAACTATAGCTTAATTAACTTTACGAAGGAACACGACGGTTAAGAAAAATGAATACTTGGGCGATATCACCGACATGTAGCTTGTCTTTGCTTGTTTGAAGCTACCTCTTGGACACCACAGCTATCAATATAGCTTAGACTTGCCCACACCAGATTTACATGGTATTAGTGATCATGAAACTGCGTTTGCTCAAGCAACACGACCGATTATCTATTTATAAGTCGTTTTCGCCACCTTTCCGTGGTTTTGTTACAGAGATTTGGTTTCGAGGTGTGACGAGTTGGGGTTTGGTGTATTCAACGTAACAAAAAAAAAAACTGCAAACTTAAAGAAAATTCAAGAATTAGTTAAAAATTCATTATGGGATATTTGAAATCCATTACAAGGAATTAATAATTAACGCATTAATATACAAGTCATTTTTGCTCTCCGGCGAAAACATTACAAAAAATCAGGAACAAATCGGATTTATAAAGGGTTTTTTGGTTTCAATTCAACCTCTTGAAAAACAAGAAAATGTCTGCGTGTTGTTCTTAATACTTTACCAACCTAAGTCTTAGAAATAATTCTTAATCTGTGCCTTCTTCAAGGTTAACAGTTAAATTGACGAACATTACTTAATGTTTTTTCGACTATACGTATGAACAATGGCTCGAGAAAGTGAAGAAGAATTGATTTTCGCGACAAAAGTGCTATCTTTTTTTAAGAACATTAATTCTTAGCTGCCAGCCTCTGCTAGTTCCTTTAGCTTGTTTTTAAGTTGTTTTTGATTGTATTCTTATTTTAATAAAAGTTTATTTCGCAGTAAGAGCCATAAAAGCCGCAGAAATCCTGCTGATATATATGTTTTAAACTAAACCAGCTCTTCTACTACTTTTGAAAACATATTTTTTTCATAGTTTCAACTTGTGTACAAAAACTTAATTCTATGTTCTTACGCACGGTATTTAACAAATTTTTACAGTATTTTACTCCGCCTTGTCTTGTATATATATAATCAAGCATAAAAATGGATTTGCATAAAGATGTTTGAAAGCTATGTTGCATCTTTAATAGTCTTAAATGGTATGGAAAATTCTAAATAAGTTATTTCGAACAGAAGTTGTTAGTTGTACAAAACTTTACAAACAGTATAACAACATTTTGGTTTTGTCAATTCTATAACTTTTCCTGCAGGACTTGTGTGGCTCAAAAACTGATGCTTCGTGAAATTAAAAATTCATAACTTCAAAGTTTTCTATCAATTTTGAAACAGTGTTAATGGTTTTGCTACTCAAGCGTTCCATTTTAACAAATAAAATACACCCCTAATGGATTAGAATGTTCGTTAAATTTCAAATATTGTTTAATCACCGCTCTAGCAATAAAATTTGATCGCTTTTTATGTTCTTGTAAACTTGCCGACCTAAATCAAACTTTGCTTTTCAACAAAATATCTCTATTTCTCTGATGACTGCTTAGTTGATTTTGTTACTTTTAATCAAAATTGGAAGAACTGAACACCCACCCAAAAAACAAGAACTAAAGAAACTTTTATTTTACATAAAATGGTTAAAAGAAGCATGCAAGCATTAAGTACCTTAAATTTGCTGGCCAAAGTCTTTGAGAATTCAGCATCAGTGTATTTATATGTGTATGTGCAGCCCTCGAATGCAACTCCAACAAAAGTGTCAACTAAAGATGTATTTAAGATAAGAAAATCGACAACTTCACGAATTTCTTGATACCCTCTGCATCAGTTCATTGAAAACTTAACGAATTTCTTGATATCTCTGCATCTTACCAAAGGTGGCAAAAATTAAGAATTTTTAAAACATCTATGGTTGTTTATTTGCCCACTAATTTTTGGATCAATTATGGCTGATTAGAGAGAAAAATATATTATGCAGCCTATTAACAGTATCATTTAAGAGTTTTGCTTTCTGAAAATTCAACCATCTAGCAGCTAATTTACAAAATACTAGAACAAAGCTATTGACGCTATGTTCATAGGAATCCTGAAAACCACGAGTTTAGTTTCATAAATTTTGTAAAATAACTATTTGTGTATTTCTTATCTTCTTGAGGGTTAATTTTTTAACTTTTTGCGAAACGATCTACATAAGTCTAAGAGCATGTTTACATTTGTAGATTAACATCTCCGCTGGAAATTCTATCGGAAGAAATATAAATGCGTGATTTCGCCAAACCATTTGGGAACAGTTGATACTTAGTTGAGGGTTAAGGCTTGATGGATTCCTATAAAGAGATGTCTTGCTTTGTGCTTTAGTTCTAAATAGATAATGTACTATGCTGGTACTTGGCTAACATACGACGAGTTCAAGAATAAGCGATTTTCACAGAAGCTTCTAAAAGTATTCTCAAATCATAGAACAACTGTGGTTTGGTCTCCTTTTAACAATTTAATTAGCCCCCACTGACTCATTATCCATGTCCTCCACGACGGGACTTCCCAGAAAAATAATTCAGAGATTTCAAAAATAAAACTTGTCAAAATATCCGGCTACCTCTTGTTATCAAAATGTATTTTTTGTTGGTAAAGAATAAATGAGATTCTTATATATTTTTTTTTGAAAAAATATATGTATATTACACAGAAAATGTTTCTTAAAGCACTTTTTACTTACACTAGTTGCAGCTAATCAAGTGTGCTGCTATAGGTTTTTGCCAATGTAACACCAGATTGCAAAGATCAACATCTTTTGTATTTATCAGTGGGAAAACACAAGTATAATCGCAAATTCGTGGGTGGCAATGATAACCGCTCAGTCGGTTAATCGTCCTTGGTATCACCAAAATAATCCGTATGGGTTTGATGGTGTTTTTTTATTGAGAAAAAGCACCAAATTTTGTCAATTATTGATTTCAATCATATCCAAATTACTTAATTGTGTGAAAGATAGGACTTTAAGTCTCATTAGAAGTCGCCATAAAAGTATCGGTCAGATGCACTAAAGAGCATCAGCATGACAGTCCACTAAGCTTAAGGGCTATTCAAAATTGGCTTTACTTCATTCTCTACCAGACAGCTCACCGCTATCCTAGTATGAGATTTCTAGGCGGCAAGTACCGCGAACAGAAACAACAATTTTACATTATAAATACGTAACGTCAAGACAAGTATAAACTGATTGGGTTCGGTGATTACCACATAAACTTCAATACTTGTTCAAATTAATAAAATCTCTTATCTTATCTGGATGCTCCCTTTAAAATTGCATGAGAGTCGTATAAAAAAAATGAGTTTTAATACAATATTTCTCAGTGGTTAAAGAGAAAACTGTTTTAGTCCATAGAGCCCGAGTGATAAACCCGGCACTGGGTGTGAACATTGTCGTATTCGTTTATAAATCCCTGTAAACATCAGGCGTAAAGCGTATTCCAGAGTCCTAGAGAGAGTTGTTAAATTACTCCTAGATTTGGTTGAATCATGAATACTTCGTTGAAGTCTTAGTAACTGCAACTTGTGGAAGGATTAAGTATTAAGATTATCAACCAAACAACAATATTTACAATTGTGTTTGTTGCAGCCGGTCCAAGCTCTTTCAACCGTCGAAATAATTCGGAGATTTAGATAGTCTGGGCACAGGCTAGATTTTCTGCTGCATAGGTTTTAGTCTAGGATAAGCCGTAAGTTTGCTATTTATATTCCTTTTTATTCACAATGGACAATGAAAGGCGCACCCAAGCGACGAACCATAGAAACGAAGGGAGTAGCCCGATTTAAACAAAACTGACATTTTGTAGATTAGTGAAAGGGTGTAGTTTCTGCTGCTGGTTTGCAAGCTTTCTTTCCGCCTATATTTGAAGGACAGGGGTAGTAACTGAAGTAATTTATCTATTAAATGAAAATTTCAATTCTTCACGTTGGTCTGACTCTGACATTTTGTCCATTTCAAGTTAAAAAAAAAATTAGTGCAAGCGATTTATTTATGATAATTTAATAACAATGGCATTGATGATTATGGAGGTGATAAAGATGACCATTTTAAAAAGGATAGCCATACTAAAAATAACAGGAAGAACAAAAAATAGTACTAACAACAACAATCGAAGTAATGATAGTGGTAGAAAAACGAAGAAAAAGATTAAGGAGACCAACAACAATGACAACGAAGACATCAAGGATTAAGAAGGTTATTGAAGATCATGATGATGACGATGACATTTGTTGCAGAACATGATTATAACGATGACTTTTGACCAAGAACATGATGATGATGATGATGACCTTGTTGAAAAACATTTGATGACGATGAAATTGATGAGGAACATGATGATGACGATGAGATTTGATGAAGAACATGATGATCACGACGATGAACTTTGTTGAAGAACATGATGATCACGACGAAAAACTTTGTTGAAGAACATGATGATGAGGATGACATTGATGAGGAACATGATGATGAGGATGACATTGATGAAGAACATGATGATCACAACGATGAACTTTGTCGAAGAACATGATGATCACAACGATGAACTTTGTTGAAGAACATGATGATGACAATGACATTGATGAGGAAGATGATGATGGCGATGACATTGATGAAGAACATGATGATCACGGTTACATTGATGAGGAACATGATGATGATGATGACCTTTGTTGAAGAACATGATGATGACAATGATATTGATGAGGAACATGATGATGACGATGACATTGATGAGGAACATGATGATGACATGACATTGACGAGGAACATGATGATGACGATAACATTGATAGAAACATGATGATGACGATGGGGTTTGAAGAAGAACATGATGACAGCGATGAACTTTGTTGAAGAACATGATGATGAGGATGACATTGATGAAAAACATGATGATCACGACGATGAACTTTGTTGAAGAACATGATGTTCACGACGATGAACTTTGTTGAAGAACATGATGATGATGATGACATTGATGAGGAACATGATGATGACAATGACATTGATGAAGAACATGATGATCACGACGATGAACTTTGTCGAAGAACATGATGATCACGACGATGAACTTTGTTGAAGAACATGATGATGACAATGACATCGATGAGGAACATGGCGATGACGATGACATTGATGGAAACATGATGATGACGATGTGATTTGATGAAGAACATGCTGATGACTGTGACATTGATGAGGAACATGATGATGACGATAACATTGATGGAAACATGATGATGACGATGTGGTTTGATGAAGAACATGCTGATGACCGTGACATTGATGAAGAACATGATGATGACCGTGACATTGATGAAGAACATGATGATGATGATGACCTTTGTTGAAGAACATGATGATGACAATGACATTGATGAGGAACATGATGATGACGATGACATTGATGAGGAACATGATGATGGCGATGACATTTGACGAAGAACATGATGATGACGATAACATTGATGAGAAACATGATGATGACAATGAATGATCGAAGATGGCGGACGCCGTTTTTTATGGTTTTCTGCGCTGAAAAAAAACTAAACACCCAATTGCCTGAAAACAAGCAAGGTTTGTCGCATATTGGTTTATAACAGGAGACAAGGACAGTTAGAACATTTAGCCGTTAAATAAAAATTGGCAAACTAAAAAAAAATGAAAATTGTTTGTCCATCTAAATTACACGTCACCTTGTCGACTTACTGAACTTGTTATAGATTTAAAGACCAACTATACAGAGTGCCAATGTGCAGAAAAACGGCTACATTGACACAGCATGGATCTTTCTACGGAGCCATCGACACGTGGAACAATCTTTCACAAACAACAAGGAGTTCGAAATCACTGGCACAATTCAAACAAAATTCCAAACGTGACTTAAATAGTCGGCTTGAAAACATAATTTTTAACACTCTTAATGCATACAAGAATTATCGAAAAATGTAAACTTGAATAGTTTGAACTTTTATTAACTTTTGCAGTAGATTTTTATCACAAGTTTGAGTTGTAACTAGTTATATCCCACCTTTTATAGTTTTGTAAATGGATTTTAAAAAACCAACTCGGAAAAAATGAAAATGAAAATTTATGTAATGTATTGTTGTAACAGCGGTCCAATCGCCAGAGTTCTTAACCAATAAAAAGCCAGTTATAAAAACAAATCAAATTCATGTATGTATGATACCGACGGTTAACACCCTTATGAGGAAAACTGTTTAATATTTTTATGTTGTGGTCTACATCGTGATCACTTGCATGCTGACAGGTTTCGGTATTTTGTGATTTAAGGCACTTATCACAGACGAAGAAGTTGCAAAAGAGCGTAATAAGCATTAACTATGTTGTCCTTTTTTGAAACTTGTTTCGCAACCAAATTTGTGTGTGAAAGTTGCTCGTGTATAGCGCTGCAGCTAATGCAAAGAGATATGGCAGTCGCTACTTGGAAGAAAAAAAGCACTGCGTGTTGCGACTTTGGGAAATTTTATTGCAAGATGAGGATCGGAATTCAGTACTTGTCACAACACGTTTTGATTAAAATTGCTTTTTAACTTGTTTTGCAAAGGTATAAAGACAGCTGCTTCTTCTTTTCTCTGTTCTGGCACAACTACCGCTTTGACGATGAAATGCTAGAATTTTTTGAAGCACGTTAGTGTTTCAGAAAAACGTGAGCGTTCAATTATTGAAAAACAAGGGGCTTCACGTAGTCCATAGCTCTCTCGCGCACTGAAATCACTTTTTGAGAATGGGTATGACGTCATTCAGACAATAAAAAATAATTTTGTTATCTGGTTGATTGGTCAAATCATGCATGTTCGTGTGCAAAAAAATTAGACAATGTTCATTCGTCAAAAACACACGTCTTTTTAGTCAATTTTGTTGCAAAAAGCTGACTTTTAAAACGTTTTTATAAACACGAAATGGTTGTACACGTCGGTCCATCCCACATTCGACGACTCTTTTCTTGGGTTTAGTCTCAATCGCGACCGAAAATTCAGAATCGCCGTTGAATTGTTAATAAACGTCAAATAAATTACAGTACGAGATTATCAGAAACAATCCATATCCTTCCCTAGACGTGCTTTATTTCTGTTGTGTCAATGTTTTTTCGTTTGATTAAAATAACTCAACAACTTGTGTACATATTTGATTTATAGTAGTAGTTAAAATGTTTATAAACCAACAACCGCTTTTAGTTTTGACTTCCACAGAGCCTTATTCGCCGCCTGGAGTTGTCAAAAGCTAAAATTTTCAAATGCTAATTTTTTTAGTCTTTGTTATAAAAGGCACTTTATAGAAACTAAGTCAAATTAACACAATAACGCCCAAATTTTTGAGCTGACGATTGCGGCCTACCAATATTTAATACCGCTGGAAGCTAAGCCCTAACTATAGCTATCGCAAAATCAGTTTAGTTTTGACAGAGCCTTAATATTCGCCGTCTGGAGTTGTCAAAAGCTAAAATTTTCTAATGCTATTTTTTTCGGTCTTTGTTATAAAAGGCACTTTATAGAAATCAACACAATAATAACGCCCAAATTTTAGAGCTGATTATTGCGGCCTTCAAATACTTAATACCGGTTGAAGCTAAGTCCTAACTAGCTTTCTCACAATCAGAATCAGTAGGGAAATTGTAAAACACAACACGTTGTTCAGTCTTGAAATAGCGTTGTCTAGACGATACCGAAGTAAAAACGAGCAACATTTGAGCGCTTAACGAAGATAGATAAGGCCGAGTTTTTGTTAAGAACACACTCTAGACCGGAAAACAACATACAATCGAACCACAAAACATTTTCACAATCCTTATAGCTTTTAAACTTGAATGGGATTTTTCCTCAAAATCAGCGGTAAACTGACAAAATTATGAAAAATTCCAACTGCAATCTAGGTTGTATTTGTTTTAGTCACATAGCCGAGAAACTATATTTGTAACCTGAGAACACTGACAAGGATCATTAAGCCTGAGCATGAAAATATTTTCCTATAGAGAGAATAACATTATACTGCCATTTTTTGGGTACTAAATTTTGTCAATTAAAAAATATTCAGAGCAAAGAGAACTTCCCGTAAAAGCAGAGGACAATTTTTCACAAATCAACCTCAATGGATTAAATAAAACTTCTTCGGAAACTTATTTAAAAATATCTTTCTTGATCCAACCAATTTGGTATAGGCATTGCCGTCTTGGGAGTCGGAAAAAGGAAATAAGAAAAGAAAAATTCCTTACTCACCAACAGAAAAGCCGATTTGCCCAAAGCAGATTTTCAGGAGCGTTTTTAAGTTTATCCGTTGCGTGCGAAATCTAGCAACCATCTGTGCTTGTCACTCTATCTGCGCAATTACGTGTTGAAAAACTATGCCGAAGAAAGCCCAAACTGGATAATTAATAGCGGTGTATATTGGCTTTAATGATTTCATGCTCTTGTTGCTATGACAATCGTACCAAAACGGGGCAATCAATGTGAATGCAGGTCCGATCTAACAACACCGTCATAATCCAAGATGGCACAAAATGCAATCAGAACCTTAATTGAAAGTGGAAAGAACCTTTGTTTCAAGCATTAGAATTACCATATTTTTAATTACAGCGGAGATAAAACCTGTACAGTGTCTTGAAATTAAAAGAAAAAAGCTCAAGCGGAAAATTATTTCTGTCTATCCCCGAATTGTCCTGTTTTCTACGAAGCTGTGACCTTGTTCCGTTGAAGGTGTGTGTATATATTCCTCCTCTGTTTTAAATTAACAGACAAGTCGATCATTTATGTGAAATTTTTATGGACGAAGACAATACGATTGGGTGTTGCTGCAGCACGGACGGTGAACTCTTTTTTTATAAGAACCTTTTTCGTAAGAAATTGGCCAAAATTGAAAACATGCTATAAGGAAACACGCAATAGCCGAGACTGACTTTAATACTTTTGCTCGCGCTACGGCACAAAATCGTGGATTCACTCATTTGATTTCTGTACTCTTTCTTTATAAGAACGTCGAATTATTCGACTGAGGCTGAGTGTTCTTAAATATTTTCGGGATATCAGACTCAATGTTCTTAAATATGTTCTTATAATATCTTTACTGATTTTGATAATACATCTACCGCATGTGGTACATCTATAGTAGTAGTAGCTGATACTGACTTTCTTGTCAGTTTGTCTCAAGAGATATAATTGTTAGAACTGCGATTTGGTAATAAATGAAAAGAAAATTGTTATCTCCGAACTTAAGTCAAGAAGCCCACCGAAAAGCAAATTTTTGATAACACTGTATACACGTACGAATTATTTGCAATAGGTTATCATCATGTAGAAATGTTCTTCACATTTTCTCCGTCTCAGCATGTTCTTAACAATTTTTGGCGACTTTCAATCTCATGTTCTTATAAAAAAAAGTTCTTACAAAAAAAGAGTGCATAGCTTTAAGCTTCCGGAGCGTTTGCACTTGAGAAAAAAGAAAATGAGTACGCGTTTTTTTAAGAATGAGAAAATTTTCCCGAGCCTCTTTGTCCTTATAAAGTTGTTCAGTTTGAAAAAAAATATATGCGTGTACACCAAAGTGTGGTTAAATTAACAAGAACTTAACAACATCTTAAGAAAATTTGGGGCTAAAATAACCAACAACATTTAAGAACATTCAACTTCACCCCAAAAAGAAGACGTCCTTACAAAAGGAACTGGGGTTTCCTGTGAACATTGTCACTGATGGGGAAACCTGCAAAAGTTAATGTTATAAACAACAGCACCTCAAACAAAAAGTATACAGCTTGTGTAGGAAATTAATTAATTGTATATTGACAAGAAAGCCATCTAGCTTAGATCTTAATTTTTGCAATTATTCACGTTAACTCGCCTATATCAAAACGAAAGTTTTTGTGAATATCTTTTTTTTTTCTTGAAAATTCGCAATACACCTATAGAATAAATTTTTAAAACGAAAGTTCGTTTTTGGACCAAATATTCCTTCTTTACCATCTACGCAACTTTCATCGATATAAACAAATGAATTTTTTTTTGAGAAAAGTTAATTTTTTGCAGATATAGAGAAACCACCAAGAGAGAAAAGGGTTCTTGTTTATTGTCTACGTTCATGTACAACATAAAAAAGTTTTTAATTTTTGAAACCTTTTCAGTTTTCGCAGTCGTGCTTTAACAAAGACAGAGGATTTCGTTCATTTAGCAGTCTTGATGTCGTATAAAAATGATATAAGAGGAGCAATTATAAAGAAGCTAAACAGAAGTCTTAAGCAAGCCCACTTAATTTTGAACACTACCTGCTATATACTATAAGCACAACAAATTGATTAAGATAAATTTAATATACTTAAACTAATACAAACACATTAACGTCTTGTAACGTCGGCACACTCTATCGGCTACACAAAACGAATAGCTTAAACCATAAAATGTACACAGGACTTCTATCAGCTTTTAGCGAAAGGCTACAAGAAAGCACGTTTAAGAACGAAAAAACTAAATGAGAAAAAAGATGAACTTCATCCCCGTTTGCTCCTTGCTTACCGGAAAAATATGATGGCTTATTCACAAGGAAGACATGATTGTAAAAGGGCAGTTTGAGAAAAATAAAAACCATGCAAGAAGAAATTATTGGCTTTAATAAAGGAGAAGTGACGATTAAATCATGCTGAAAATATATTCCGCCCTATAAATCAGTAACTATAAAGGGAACCATTTTGCGAAAAATTATCTGAAAGACATCGATCTTCGTTTGCGGTCGAAAAGCATAACAATTAAACTATTTTAATGATATTTCGTCTCCATACACAAAACTAAAGAAATATCAACTTATCTCTCTAAAAATCGAACTTCAAATCACTATTTTGTTGCACTGTAAAGCTTCAAAAACCATGACGAATGAAAGATTCAGTGGAAGAGAATCAATTGAACGTTTTGGCGTTTCCTTAACTCAAAACATTTTGTAGCATAATATGCAAGTTTCGCAAGATATAGAGAGTTCTGATTGGTCGAGCACAGTCAGCAAATCAGCTGTTTGGTTGACATCCGGGTTTGCGGCCGATTAACAGGCAGTTGGCCCGGATGTTAGTTACGTCATCAGTGGCTAAAAATGACTCAACCTCGTACCCAGGCTCTTTCCCTTCTCTCGGGGGAGGGAAGGGCCTGGGTACGAGGTTGTAGGAAACTACGCCATTTTCTGACAAATTGATAAGGAGTGGAGGGGAGGGGAGGAGTTGATTGATTTGCTTTTATCGGTAAAAACTAGTGCATGATTAATGCGTCAACTCAGAATATGTTTTTTTTTATATGTTGTTTTCTGTTCACACAACCTTGCAAACGAATATATGTCAAGAATAAAATTGGCCATTTAGCACTGCACTTTTCCAGCGGCCAACGGATGATGTCGCCAAAACAGTCTGTGCTTTAAAAATCGTTTCCAATTTTTAATGTCAAATTTGTCGTACCCCTCAGTTCGCGGCAGCCCTGGTGCGTTCTCCGCTTGTTTTTGCAATTAGTGCATCGAGGTTTCACGACCTCCCATCGAAAATACTTGATCTGTTGGTGTAGTTGGTCTGTGTACGGATTTTTAGACTTTTTTAAAAACGTTCCGGTTGAAGAAAAAGAAAGATGTCTCCTTTCACAATAACAGTTTTTGCACTCTGACAGAAACATTTGACTCTTATATACTCTACCTCTGTAGTAACAATGTCAGTGTGATACTCGCAGAAAAGCTTCAGCGCTAAATAGATGACAGCAGTCAGTCTAGAATGTCAACGCTTAAGGCTTTTGGTAGAGAAATACAAAAAGCGATGCATACCCTTGTATGTAACAACTTACGGGACTAAAATACTCCAGTTACACACAGTCGATTTCAGTACTGCTAACAACTATGATGTTTTGAACAGCTTTTGTATTCTATTATTCACATCAAATATTGATTTAGCGTTTTAGAACATGAACCAAGAGTAATTGAATCAGCCGTCTCCAGCTGTTACAACTCAAGAAAGTGTTGCCATCACTTGCTGTGAAACTATTGGTAGTTAGCTTTAGTAACTGTTTGAATGTTACCCCGCTAGTTTGCCTCACGCCAGACCAAAACAAGAGTCAAAAACAGCATTGACCCAAAACACGATGGAATCTTCTATTACTTATTATAGTTTGCTTAATAGTTTATCACGTCAAGTTTAGCCAAGTTTCTAGGAATAAACACACGTTTTTGATGCCAAACTTGTAAACAAATTGTTGCTTTAACCCAGAACGTTAGTATTCATAAATACAATGGTGTAATATGATAACTATATCTTGATTGTTTTTAAAGTTTTGAAGTCATTATACATGACTTTTGTCATGCTTTTGCCTTGTAAGTCTATAAACATGATAATGGATTTCAAAACACAAACTGACTGCCTAAACGTTTACTTCTAATTCCCGTGAAATGTATCTTCGACTATCATGCCACGAAATTCCTCTCCAAAATCTTGTTTCCTTTAGGTGGTTACACAAACACTAACTGACTAGTCAGTTAACCACAGATTAGCACTATTATACTCTTTGTGACTGTGATTATCTAATACCTTTCAGGGTTGTTGTTCAACCCAAAAATAGCTGGCCAAAGGGAGAGGATTTTTTATAAAGAAAAAAATGCTCTCACTAGCATTTATACCAATACTCACGGCATATCACCTTACCTTTTTGTGCACTGATATGAGCGCCCGCGACTCAACTTAAGATGTGGCCCAAAACGTTTCGTTATATATAGTCAGCTCTCAATAACAGTGATGCTCTCGATCAAAACACTTAGTGTACTGTTGCATGAACAATGTTGACTAATTCACGCAGCAGGTGATTTTCATCGCTTGCATTTCACAGCTGGGGGTGGCGTGTTTAATTACAACGTCAAACAGATTATGTCAACATCTGGGGATTTACTCTCTCGCTTGATCTATAATCGAGTATCTGCGGTACTAAAGGAGTCGGTATCTGGGCCGTTTGGTCTTTAAATACTGAAACGGAGTATCGATTATTTTCAAAACATATACGACAACTTTGAGTTTGTTAACAGACATGTTTCGGCAGCGTATTCTGCCTTCGTCAGCGCTTTAATGAATTTGTTAACGGTATTGTATATATAGGAAGAATAATGAGAGTACGGTGATTGATACTAATAGAGTTTGGTGGAATACAATGGCATATTACAGTGCAAGTTTGACATTAATAAGTTTGATATTAAAACCAAGTTTGCCATTAATACCAAACTTGCACTGTAATATGCCACACACCATTGTATTCCACAGCTTTGTTGGATTGTTAGTTCATACATTATCTTAAATGTTTCCTTAAAATTGCCATCGAATCACATGTTGGCGGGCTCCGGGACTTTCTGGGGTTTGGATATAGGAAAGAGACCGAACTAAAGTTATTTTTTTAAAAACCTTCCGTGGTGCTGGAATTACACAACGGCCGAATGCCGGAAGAGCCATGAAAAAATTACTATTAAAATCTGCAAGTGAAACATGTCTGCCATGTTGAGTATGGATACAGGTTGAAACCCCGGGAAGTCCCAGATATAGATATCGACAAAGTGGGAGCGACAACGTGGAAGCGAAATCAGATGAAAGAATAGCATTAGCAGTATGACAACTCTGTTATCATCGCTAAACTTGAACTTGTGGTTAAAGTGAAAAATGAGGTACTGGCTTTAAGTTGAGGGGAGGGGTGGGTGAGTCAATCCTGGATTCTAAAACCCCTCCCTTGGGCTAAAGTTAGGAACAAAGTTAAGGTAAGTTGAAGGGAGGGGTGGGTGAGCCAATCCTGGATTCTAAGACCCCTCCCTTGGGCTAAGGTTAGGAACAAAGTTATGGTAAGGTGAGGGGAGGGGTGGGTGAGCCAACGCCAGATTCTAAGAAATCACTTAGCTACATTCTGTTGGGCTAGGGGTATAGTCAAAGGTAAGGCGAGGGGAGGGGTGGGTGAGCAAATCCTGGATTCTAAGAAGTCACTTACCTACCCCTTCCTTGGGCTAGATAGGGGTAGAGTCATATAAGGTAAGGTTTGAGGAGGGGTGGGTGAGCCAATCCTGGATTCTAAGAAACCACTTACCTACCCCTTCCTTAGGCTAGGATCACGATTTTCTCATTATGAGACGGTGACGTGACAGTTTCTGAACAAAATTAAAGTTACATGGGTTAAGGCGAAGTATATCCAAAGCGCACTTTGTGGTCACTTTCCTCATGTTTTTTACGGTATCTTCGACATAAATTGAATCTACAAAATCGCTATGCTTAAAACAAAGGTGGATTGAAGGAAAATCAGCTTGAGTATTTTAAGGTTTTTTGGATGCGATTTGAGTTGTATCTTTTCTTGAAGATTGGTAGTTTTTTAAAAAGAGTATTGTGAATTATGTGATATTTTTGAAAATTTAAAACTTAATTTTGAAGTTAATATTTGACATCAATTTGCGAAACCGTATTCGCTTGTCAGTCAAAATATCTTCTTCAATTTCCTCACTATCCAACAAAAAGCGGGATTTTGTTGGATAGTGAGGAAGTTGGAAAAGATGGATACATGATTGGTTAAAAAACTATGCATAAAAAACTGGTTACCGTGGATACAAGACTGGTTACTATGGATGCAGGACTGGTTACTATGGATGCAGGACTGGTTACTATGGACACAGGACTGGTTACTATGGATACGGTTTTGCCATGAACGAAGTAAAGCATTATCGAGTCTTTAAGAAACAATTAAGGAAGTACCTGAGTCAACATAACGACCTAAAAGGATAATTATAAAAAGTCGAAGCATAACTAATCAACAAAGCAATTAAAAAGAAAACTGAGACAGGTTTTTTTTACCTCAACGTGTGGTAAACAAATTGCAACAGAAAACAGCGGTATTCCTCTTAACGCGCGGGACTAAATAAGCATTCCGGGGAAAACGTGCGCTTTGGGTGTACTCCTGCTTAACCGTAAGCGTAAATCGATAATTCAAAATACGAACGTTAATTCGTCTCAAAAGTAAAAGTTAATACCAAATTCTACTGAAAACGTAACTTTATTTCATTGCAAAGGCGCCACGGTCGTTCTGGGAACGTTGTTTGAAATTCTCTACTGCTGACGTCAGCAGTGAAGGGAATCCCATATTCAAAGTTACAGTGTTGTTCGTAAATATGTGCTATCTACTAGTGTTAGTTTTGAGAAAATGAAGTACTTATTTGGACAAAAAGTCACAACAATTCTAGATCTATAGCTGCATTTGCAACAGAGATATGCCCCCACAAACTCTTTTAGACGGTTTGGCTTAAGTATATCATTATATGTACTGCTATTATACAGCTGCGCATTACTCTATCGTATACTGACTGGTAGTAACTATGTTTAACTATATCCTGCTGTCATATACAGCAGGGTGTTAACGTTTTTCTGTTGTATACAAATAAAATCTGACTGTTAAGTGTATATACTGGTCTTGTACAGCAAGGCGATACTCTATTGTATACAGGAATAGTTATGTTAAATATTATACCGCTCTTATACAGCATGGACATACTCTAATGTATACAGGAATAGTTCTGGTTTTGTATATACACTGCTATTATACAGCAAGGCGTTTTTTATTGTTTATTGTGAAAGTTTATCCTGCTATTATACAGCAGGGCGTTAACGTTTTTCTATTGTATACAGGTAAAAATCTGTGACTGTTAAGTATATATACTGGTCTTATACAGCCAGTCGATACTCTATTGTATACAGGAATAATTCTGGTATTGTATATATGCTGCTATTATACAGCCAGTCGATACTCTATTATATACAGGAATAATTCTGGTATTGTATATATATATGCTGCTATTATAATGCAGGGCGATACTCTATTGTGTACGTATATACAGGTATAATTCTGTTAATGGAATAAGCTGCTCTTATACAGCAGGGTGATACTCTATTGTATATAGGAATAATTCTTTAAGTATATATACTGCTGTTATACAGCAGGGCGTTTTTCTATTGTATACAGATATAATTGTGTTAAGTGAATACAACAGGGCAGTTCTCTATATTGTACACAGGTTTAATTCTGTTGTACAACAGGGCGTTATTTAATTGTATATTGGTAATATTTTGTTAAAATATACCCTGGTAATACATATAGCTTGTAACCGGGACTTATTTCACTGTTTTAGTGTAGATATTTACTACCGTTATTATGTACTACTTTTAAACAGCAGGGACATACCTGCGGCGCTCAGTAGGTGTCCTGCCATTATATATCCACCTCAATTGAAATAGAATAAGTGTTAATCAATCATGTTCTTGAAATGTGCCGCGCGTGCTTGCGCCTTGTGGCGACCATCTCACACCCCAGGCTCGCCATAGTGTTGCAAAAGCTGATCCGATTCAACAGAATTAAAACAGCCATCGCTTTTGTTTACTCCTTCTTTTCTATCGCTCTTCTTTATAGAGGCTTCCAACTGGATCTTGTTTTCACTCCAAGATTCCTCGGAACTCCCCTGTAGCTGACGTGAAGTAGCAGTGGCTTCGCTCAACAATTTGGCAGCCGTGTCGTCCAATTGACAGAAGCGGGGCCCCACACCAACACCCGAGCTTTCCTGTAAGTCTTTCAGGTCAAGCTCATCACAAGTTCCACTGTAGCTGTTTGTCTGCTGTCTTTTATAGGGAGGTTTGTTCAGCCGTCGCAGGTGGGCACCGAAAATCGAAAAACTCAAAAAGTTTTTTGGCCTTGTACGCGCTGTGGCATCCTTCCGTCTAGGACAAAGAGCAGCTTCGGGATCATCGAGAGAAGGTCGTGATGAAGTGGAGGATTTGTGCCCAGACAAAATGGCAACCTGGTTCTGGCTAAGATCTGTAGTTGCGGTGAGTTTTCGACTGCGAGGTGAATCAAGCCTTCGGTGGCATCGGAAAATGGACATGAGAGCATCCCGGTATTTGGGAAGCCTCCAGGCGAACACAAAAGGATCCAGTAGAAACTTCAAGTATAAAATACTATCTGTTACAAAAACCGCCATAAAGAACTCGGCTTTTGCTTCCAAATGCGGCCAGTACAGACTTGCGAACCAGATGCATGCCGTAGGGAAAATACATACAACGTATAGACATATTAAGAAACCATTAACAACCACAAACTGTTTCTCGATGTGCCCAGATGACTTGACCGGACGCAACGCCAATCCGCGGTTCGTCTCCTTTAAGAAGGCTCTGTGTAGTAAGGTGTAGAAAGTTAGCGTGAGAACTAACATAAAAAGTGTGTTAAAGTACATGTCAAACTCGTAGAAGATCTTGCTCGGCAGGCCAAGGTGAAAAGCAAGCTGAAACAAGCCGACATAGACCCATATTCCCACCATGCAAAACACAACTCTTCGTGTTGTGATGCGAGACGAAAGTTTCAGCGGTGAAATCACAGCGAGGTACTGCGCCACTGTAAAAGCCAAGACAGAGAACAGCGACACGTTCATACTCAAGGCAGCGACGAGGGTCCAAACTTTGGAGATGGTTTGGCAGACCACCAGGTTAGGATGCTGTAAATAAAGCATCATGAAACACGCCGCGTGCATAGGCTCCGCCACTAAACCAGTTATTAGGTTAGAAAACGCGACTGAAGCGAGGAAATAGGTGGACGACTGGCGAAACCATCGGTCTGGGGACTTCAAGAATAAAAGTATCAACAGACTATTGCCAACTGCAGTTATAAGCGCGGAAATGATCAAATAAATTGATGTTCCAAATGCCATTTTTGATACCGCACGGAGCAGATCTGGGTCAGGTCCTCCGGCCTGTTGAGTTAAAGACGGACTTGTTGAGTTTCCTGTACTGTTCATCTTGAGTTAGTAAACTGCGAGATGTCGAGAGACCTTGACACAATCAGATGAGGCTTCTTTTGGGATAATAATTGAACAAAAGTCTTTTTTAAACGTTTAATTTGAAATGAAGCAGGTGGATATGTTTACCCTTGGGCTACAACTTGGAAATAATCTCGTGTATGAATGCGGATAACATCTTTTTTTCAGTCGCAGCTTTGTTGAATGAACGATGAAGAAAATATTTTTGGGTGAAATTGACATTATCAATTGTTTAAACCGTTTTCAATGTTTGGATCAGTTTTACAAAACTGCTTTGTTTAAAAGAGTATGAGGAGACTGTATGTTAACCGTCTCTGAACCGTTTCCAAGCAGTTTCGGTTGCGAACAATTGTGAAGCACCACAGCGGGGGTGGATAAGAATTATAGTCGAACTCAACACTTAAACGTCGAAATGATCACTCATATACTCACTGGAACTACAACTTTCGTTGTTGATATCTTATCTTAAGTCACAAACCATCATTTTTTATCGGACTTAGTGAGTGCAGTCATTGGAGAACAATACTGAAATGTCAGATTTTCTAAAAATGCAAACTCAAAATTAACGTGCTGAACTCCTTTTTAACAAGTAGGAACATGGTAAATAAATGGAAAAACGGTCCCCCGCGTGTTTAGAGCAACTTCATATCCTGAATGAGGAAGTTTGGACGGGTTTAATCATAAACAGGCACAAAAGATGAAATTATACCGATGTTTTTATCCTTAGACACAATGAGCTCGTAATTCTCGTTTAAAGAGATCACCAGTGTATAGTTTACACTCGTACACACGCACAAGGCTGATGAATGTTCGATCAGCTTATTTAACCCTTATCTTGCTAAATTTTTAAAAAACAAAATCTCAAAATAATTACAAATTTCAGAATTTGTTGAAGCAAGGATCATTTTCAGAATCTACTTATAAAGACAAAGAAAACGAGTGGTCACTTTGCAGCCGGGTTTCCGTAGTTCGAACATTTTTAGTTTTTTGAAATAAGGAGTAACAAAATTTTTTGGAAAGCCTGCTTCGCGTGATCGAGTTGTATCAGCTTAAAATCTTATCTCATTACTTCCTAATTATTCAAACAAGTCAAGGCAACTTCTATTAGCTAGAGCGCAAACTATTTTGCCTTCGGGCTAGAAAGTCAAGCTTGCTCGTTAACAGAAAATTCATACAGGAAATTGGAAAAAAAAAGTTTTTTTCGTGTTTGTGTGTTGATCATAATTTTGTAAAATCAAACCACTTCACTGTAGACTTTTAAGTAAAGCTCTATTCATCAAATATTAGAGCCTCTATTTGCCGTCTCTTCAATAGATATATCAACGGCTGACTCATTATGTATGCATGAACTTTGCTTGAGCAAAATAAGTGTCAGTGTAGTTTAGAGCAAGCGAACCCCAAGTCGATTGCATGTTTAATGTATTATACAATTCCTTATTACTAGCGGATCTGAGAAACTTGGGTTTTTAAAATTTTAGACTGCTGTTGTCAGTATTAGTAACGAAACATTATTCATTGACTGATTTATCAGGAAAAAGATTGCATGGCAGGTTTAGAAGTTTTTAGGAAAAGAACGGAACGAATCGATTCGAACTGCAACTGACCAGCACAAACCTCATCGTCTGGACAATAAAGCAAAAATAGAAAATTCAAAGTCTTTTCCTTTCTTCTTGAATAACCAGTATTTGAAAAACTATTGGATTTCGTCGGCGAGCAAGTGTTTTTGATGTAACTTGCATGCACTGTGTCGTCAGGACCGTAGCCTTTTTGACTGCATCATTTCTCTTCACTAAATTTTTCTTTCAGTTAAAAAATCAATTCCTGTAATTTGAAATCTTATTAGTGCTCTTTATATAACTCGACAGACGTTTCGACCAAAACCATACATAGGTCTTCAGAAATTGATTATTTTTTTTTGCTAAAATAATCTGGATGAATGGCAACATTCACTTTGACAATTCCCTTTGTATGATTATGCCAACGACTTATTCAAAGTCCTGAACAATTAGTAAAAACACATGCCTACGCAGATGGTAGTCATTGACAATCATATCCTTCGGACTTCACGCCCATAGTTCTAAAGACAATCAGAATGAAAGTCTGGAAACTATAGCAAATGATATCAAGGCCGATCGCGAGTCGCGTAGCCAGCTTGTATATAGGCCTGCAGGCCCGGGCCTTCAAATTATTTTGATAGGGAAAAGAATAGTATTGAAAAACGTTAGAAAACAACACCGACGGATTATGCGGCAGAGATGAGCAAGAGCCAAGTATTCGGTCTCTTGAATGAAACGTTTAATGGATCAATCGCAATCTAGTTGAAAACTTAATTTCGTTGAGGTTATGATAGAGAAATGAACGTTTATTAAGAAACTCATGAGAAATTAAATCTATACGACGTTGTTGTCACTTGAGAGAAACGTGACAATCCCCGCCCGGCGGGATGAAATCAGAAATATCAATTAATGTATACCAACGGAAGTAATTGGGGAAGTTTGAGGAATACCGCTTTTTTACTGTGGGCTCACCCTCATGAAGTGATAATAACGGCCGTCGGAAAATCGATTCCGTCCCGCTTAACGTCAAATGGACGTTAAGGAAAGAGGCTTGAAATATCATTAAAAAAATGAATAGAAAAGCATATGAAATTGAGCTTAAATGGAATCAATGCACATTGTAATGACTGATCTAAGTAAATGCGTGTAAATGCACAGGGAAAAATATATATACTATACTGCGTTTCAGACATCAAAGTCTACATGGTAGGCAGCAGTGTTCTACCAAGTCAATAAACAGGTATTGCTTAAAAAATGAAACAAACTTGCAATAACAAACTGAATTACCGTATTCCAATTACTCTTGTCGTATATTAAAGCCCCTTTTACACGAGCAATTTTTGCTTGACAAGTTTGCCTTGACAAGGAAAAATTGCTCGTGTATGTGGAGAAAACTTGGCAAATTTTTCCTTGTCAAGGAAAAATTGTCAAATCTGGAATTTGCTCGTGTAGACGGACAACAAGAAAAATATGGCAAGGATATAATTGTTATAGCGAACTTAAAATTTGTCAAGGAAAACTTTCTCTCGTCGTCTTCACGAACAGGGAAACCTTGTCATTGAAAAATTGTAAAGGAAAACTTGTTGATCATTTGCACGAGCAATGAAAACTGTCAAGCAAACTTGTCAAGGAAAAATTGCTCGTGTAAAAGGGGCTGGAGTACGGCAGCACATATGACATGAAGGTATCCTTATATCTATACTTTCTGCACTAATTTTGTCGAATGTTTACATTTGTGTATGATAAAAGCGCTTTATAGCGACCACTCGTGACAGAGAAACACCAACATGTTCCTAAACTATTATGAATAGTACCATAAATGAAAGATATAGAACACAAAAAACAATAGTGGACGTTAAGGGAGGAAATTCTCCTCTCTAGATTCTTGTGCAACTTTAGTTTATGTTTTTTGAACCTATAGCATCTTGTTGATTAGTGCAACAGCTTATATTATGGGCCACTGTACCTGCCAAATAAAGGACCCTGCTGAGCTCCAAATATGGAGATTCTTTGGCACGAACTTGGTTGGAATCAAGAGGGTGGCAAAATTAGTGATATTCAAACTTTTGTAAAAAAAAAAATTGTGTTTTATTTGATTCAGTTGAAAAAAAATTTTCAGAATAATAATTTTTTTGTTCCATAAATTTATAGTTCTTCCCAAAAGGCATCTAGATTCGTTTAATAGCACTTTAACTGCAACACCGATGATGAATGCTTATGAACAACACACCTGCTGACCCTGTGATGTCAGCCAAGGCTGTAACAAAAATCTTGAGTGCTACAATGATAGACTTAATGTAAGATATGTGTTTTGGCGTTACCCAACACCATCATCAGTGGTGCAAAGTAAGGAAAAAAACCTAAAAGAAGTATTTTTCCTTTGTTGGAATGCATACGCAATAAAGAAAACTAAACTAAGCTAGGCTAAAGGATAAGTTGTTTTACATATTGTGGCTTCTTCAAGTCTTGGAGAATTGCAGAAAGGCTTTTCCAATGGCTTGTAGAGGTTTCGCCATCATTGATTCAGCCTTATACAAATACAGACTTAGATTGAAAGAAAAAACACATGTTTATTAAATATGCATAGTCAACTTGTTTAATCCAACAAAAACACCTACTATTCATTCATTTGAAGGTACTTACAATAGTTTTCTTAACTACTTATATACATTCCAACAAGGGTAAAATTCTAAAATAAATTTCCTTTACTTTGCAGCATTGACCATGGTGTTGGGTAGTGAAAAACTGTTGTTATAACTCTCAACATTATAAATCAAGTAAAGGTTACAATGGGTGCAGAAGGTTGGTAATTATGAGCTGGGATCAGGCTACCAGTCTGTCGACCTTGCTAAGTAGTGACTTTTTCATACGACTGAAAATTTGCCATCTCCTTTTATGGTACAAATTTTCAGTGACGGGGAAGGGGTGTTTCTTGACCAGTAAGGGAACATGTATCACAAATTGCATAAGAACTCCAAGCATCTGCACAACAGCCAGATAACTTTATACAAAAGCATAGGCCCATCACAACTGAAAATTGGGGGGGAGGGGGGGGGAGGCTTCCAGCATAGCATACATGTAGCCCACCCAGCCACACCTCCCCTCCCCCTGCTGGCAACAGGCCTGTTAGAGGATGTGCTGATCAACCATTTCAAACATGAAAAACAAATGCTGTAGTTAATTTTATTTTATAAACCGGTATTGTGATGTAAAGTGTATAGTAAAAACTCTCTGTCCATGGGATCTGCTAGCCTTGCATTTTTCATTTGGACCAAATTTGGTAGATATTTTTGGGTCTTTATCTCACTTAGTTTTACAGTTTCTCTTATTCATTCATCGAATTTAGTATTAGTGCGAGCCAGTCTTTGACAGATGTTTTACAACATCCACCCAGTTCCATCCTCTTTCCATCTCTCCTCTGGCATTTGTTCTGTCAGCTAGCCGTCTTTTAGCTTGCTTTGAGAGAACTTCTTTCTTTTCTTTTTTCTTTGCAGTCTCTGCCTCTAAATTTTTCTCATTATTCGGCTGAAAGAAATAAATTAGTAATAGTATTTAAATTAAATTAGTCATTAAACATAAGAGAACTTAAGAATCTACTATCAAACTTGTGAAAAAACAAATCTCATATTGACAAAGTTGAGGAGTCCTTGCTCATCCCTCTTCCACATCAACCCCCTGCCCTGCAAAATTTCCTCTGTTCGTCTTCGTCACAGAAGAGTGTACGTTAATAAAACTTTTCGCCTTACTTACAACTGCAACAGAATTCTCGGTTTGGTTCGCCATTAAATCTTCAGCATGTTCTCGAGTCCAATCAAACACTGTAAAAGTCATTGCGAAACCCAACAAGGGCTCACATTGTTCCATAACTTGCGACATAATTGAGTCTTTAATATCTGCGTCAATGTGTTTATTGTAAAAAGCATCCAAGTTCATTACTGGCAGACAATGAGGGTAGTCTTCAGGCCAGCTCAACTCCAACAAGAAAGACTTATAATGCCCATCCTCGCCATATTTGTACTGAAAGGTCGTTTCACTTATTTCTTTAAAACACTCATCTGATTCGTAAATTGAACGTAAAACCTCGAGTTCTTCTTCTTGCTCTTCATTTGATCCCATTATTTCGTGTTTTTCCTTCTATTCCCTCATCACATGGCTGCTGACCACACGGACACATGCGCAGAAAGGTCCGACTTCACGTGCGCCGTCCAAGATGGCTTCTCGCCATGTCGATGTGGGTGAAAGACGGCTTCGTCCAGTTTACGGTACGTTCTGAGCTCAAAAAGCTACTTTTATCTTTTTACTAACCTAATTGGTAATGGTTTTCTCCAAATCATTTCGAATTTCAGATGCACTGGACAGTATGAAGAACAAGCAAGCCATTCAACTTGCAGACAAGATTCTTAAGAAGCAGAAAGATCTGCATTGTGCGAAGGTGCAAAGCCTTAATTTCCTCGTCATTGTTCATATTTTTTTTGTTTGTGGTTTTATTCTTAGCAGTACTTAATTTTTGGAATGCTTCAATCCCTTAGGTTCTAAAATCTCTAGCGTTGCTGCGATCGGGTAAATCAGTTGAATGCACAACTCTAATGGAAGAAGTACGACTCTCACGGCCTGCAGACGATTCTACTCTTCAAGCTATGACCATCTGCTACAGAGAAATGCAGAAACGTATGTAGAGACTTTTATTTTGTTTCTTTCAACTGATACTTGCAAATGCTAAGTTTGTAAACTGACAGTTGTCTCATACAAGTTTGTTTATCAGTCTGCGGTCGAGATGACATGCTTTGATAAGTCATGGGAAGTGTCAATATACTAATTGAGTTTTTGTTTCATTACGTTGGATTTTGCTCTGTTAGTCTTAAAACTTTTCTTAATAAAATATTCTTGGTATATTCCAAATATTGAACATTCTGCTGTGTTTAAATGAAAAAGCTAGTCATTATCATAATATTTATTATTTGCTAACAGTAATAATAATGATACTTATTAAAAATTTTTAGTAGTCTTTATTGATCCAAAATCTTTTGAGCAGCAGAGATGCTCAATTTACAAACAATGAAATTGTCTAAATATAGATAATGAATTTTTAGTCCAAAAAGGTAATGATTATTAAAAACAGGTTTGAAACTATTTGAAAGTGTAATAACAATAATAATAGTAAATTATAGTAATGATAGCATTGATATCAGTAATGAAAAAGGGTGTCTAGTTAATTAAGGGTTAATTAATCAAGCATGGAGTTGCTGCACATGGAATAATTGATAACTAACTAGACTAAATAAAAAAATGTTTTTAAAATTTAAACAAATGTCTTTAAATAATTTTTCACACTCTTTTCTTTAAATACTTTTTCACACTCAAATGTTTTCAATGTAATTTTATAAAGCTATCGTCAGGGGTTTGTTAAGAGTTTTTGAGACAAGTATAAAATTTGCTGTTATGGTTAAAAGTTTCTAGTTTGATTCAACTTGCTAGACTAGTAAGTAAAACTTTAAACCCCTAAGAGTGCCCAAAGATGAGTTTGTAAATTCTCCCAAATTAAGTCCATAGTATTCCTATGAGAAATTTGGGAGAATTTCTTAATTCATCTTCAAGAGTTTTTGGTGGATGATCAAATTTCATATTCTCAGCACTAACCAGCTTGTTTTCTTTTGTGTACCGTAAGGAGAGTTTAGATGTTGACAAATGCCTTAGGGCTGAAAGGGCTAAAGTGCCTATGATAGAAATACATTTTGTTGGCTCAGTGGATTGACCTTGCTAAATGAGGAATAGTGGCAAAAACATTTTGTCAATTTTTTTTGCAGCTCTTGTGATTAATAACACTTGGTATTTTCAATTTGACAAGCAAATTTTCAATTTTTTAAAAAATCTGCTGCCAATTACAATCCATAACCTTTGGATGAATATAACCAAACTTGGGCTGATGATGTATCTTGAGGTATTCTTTGGAACATTTACTAATTTTCACCCAAAGATTAGGGAGTGGCAGCAGATTTAAAAAAAAATTAATATTTGCTTGTCCACCAACTGACATCCTCAGTTGAAAATATTTAATGTTATAATACCTCAAGAACCATATACAAGATTTTGACAAAAAATTCACTGTTGTTCCTCATCAAGAAAGGTCTATTTGCTGACAAAACGAAAAATTTCAGGTCATAGGCACTTTAAATATTCAAACATTATTTTTGTATTTAACTTGTAGTTGGCAGGGTTTATATGTAAGCATGATCAGGGTCCAAAATTGCGACTCACTGGTCACCAATGGAGCCAAAAATTGAATGTTAGCTACCAGAATTATAAAACTGGTCGCCGTCTAGTGGCTAACCATTTGTCTCCTTGGAGTTTGAATAGTTGTTTTTGTGGAAGAAAACTGAAAGCTCCCGTGGACAGTTTTACAAAACAAAGCAACAATTATTAATTCTACCCGGCTGAATTCTGTGTTTTACGAAAAATTAAGGTGCCAGAGAAAAATTGTCTTCTTTATGTTGCGGCAAGTTGAACAACAAAGCCGCATTTCTAAGGGAAGAAACCAAAATTGACTAACACTTAAAAGTTTGGTGACCAAACCCTTCAATCTGGTGACTTAGGTAAGTCGCCAGATGGCTCCCCTAGGAAAAAGTTTATTTTGGACCCTGATGATATTTTATATGCTAAAGTTTGTGTACTAAAAGGCTAATGTGTAAGGGTTTCCACAGCTGAATGCATTCCTTTGATCTACGAAGAGGCTCTGAAGCTCAACCCTCAAAATGAAGAGTTCCACACCCATCTTTTCATGGCCTATGTCAGAGTTGGAGATTACAAGAAACAACAGAAGGTTTGAAGTCATTCCCTCTGCATAATAAATGTGACCAGGTCACTTTGCAACAGATTTAGAATTAGTTTAGAAGGGTTCTTAACTGGATTTTTAAAATACTTGAGTAGTGATTTAGCTTTATTCTGTTGCGCGTGAGTTAGATTTTAAATACGCTCGTGCTTGTTTTCACACAACATGCTGTTAGCGGCTTGTTAGTGTTCGGTTACAGATTTGACATTCTTGACCTCTCCTGGTTA
>JAOBAT010057135.1:11109-27157 GCA_026413305.1 Hydrozoanthus tunicans | reverse complement strand
GCATCTGAAAGCTGGTTTGAAAGATGAGGGCAAGCTGCTTTAAGAATGTTCCTGTGAGCACCAAATACATTGGAACCTACTTTAATATCTATATCAGTAAAGAAGCCCTGCTCCCGGTGTTCATTTATGATACGAAGGAGAGAAAGACAGTATCGCTGCTGGTCCACCTTCTCGGCCAACAGATCCTCGTCAAAGGTGGGAGTCCGTAATGTGGGTTCAAGGTTCTGGAAATCAATCTCTTCGCCAGCTATGTACCTAATGGCCAGCTCTGGCCGCTCTGAGTGATGGAGGCAGCCGCGAAGGGCAGACAACACTTTGCCCATTGCGTCCTCCTGAAAAGTTAAAAGAAAGAATTGATTAAAAAGATTGTTTCAATAAATAGTAAACAAACAACCAACTTAGAAAAAAGTCGTTCTCACAACCATGCGCAGTGCGTACATATCTCACTATTTTGGTAATCTATACGTCTTACAAATGTTATGTTTTCTAAGATATAAAACTGTTTTTGCCTCTGTATGGTGGTTCTTAATGATTTGCAGTATTTATTCCCAGTTGTTTTGCCTTGGCGACAGGATTCGATGACGTTTAAAAGAACTGTTGCCCGCCAAAACAGTAGGGTAAAATAAACAAAAGGACTGTGTGCTGCGGCAACTTGAGTTTAAAAACTTGTACTTTATTGGCGACCGGTTTCGGTATGTTACAACCTTTGTCAAGCCTGTACTAACTCGATTCGATGACGTTTAAAAGAACTGTTGCCCGTCAAAACAGTAGGGTATACACACTGCGCATGATTGTAAAAATGGCTTATTGGGAGTAAAGACTGTAACTGTAAGGGGTTCGTTTCAGACCAGACACCGGAAGTAACGTCCAGTTCTTTTTATGTAACATCCGGTAGTTCATCAATGAAAATCGTCCATCGTGATGATGGGG
The DNA here is from genome assembly GCA_026413305.1 of Hydrozoanthus tunicans. Lineage (NCBI taxonomy): Eukaryota > Metazoa > Cnidaria > Anthozoa > Zoantharia > Hydrozoanthidae > Hydrozoanthus > Hydrozoanthus tunicans. Next base: position 26,227 of record JAOBAT010057135.1, on the reverse strand, counting down.
ACTCTGACAATGAAAGAACTCAGCCTTTAGATCCAATAAAGACGATCAACAAAAAACAGCTCTGATTCGTACACTCGTTTTTAAATTAACTAAAAAACGAACAATTCATTTTTAGTGACAATTTTTGTCCCTCAAAAGAACTTCCCAGTTAACCAAATGCCAACCTGGGAACGCAGAACACTGACTGCATTATTTTGCTAGCTATCATTTGCAAGTACCGGATTCGGTGGTTCAGCTGGTTGAAGGTAGAACAAATCGAGATCACATGTAAAAAAAGTAGTCGTGTATGGGAAGATACTGATGCAGTCATAAATGGCACTGTTTTTTTTGTCGCGCTATGATACAGTTTAAAGTCCCTATCAAGCTTAATTTTTTACTTTTTGTATTAAAAATGTTGTCATCTGTGAACTCAAAATTCGAATAGCCAAAGAAAATTTCCACGTCTAAGTATGCTTTTTAATCAAAAAAAGAATGGAATGTAAAATTTTGACCGAGCAGGCCAGGGACTGGTAACCTGTGACATAGCTGTTTAAAAAATTTCATAAAATTTTTATTTCGAACAATTTTAAGGAAATAATACATTGATTAAAGTTGTAACAGTGTGACTATTGTAGCCTGAATTGAATTTTTTGAAGTAAAAAAGATTGTCTCTACTTCATGCCTCGTGCTATACGTCATATGCCTCCTGCTACGTCATCATTGCAACGCTTGAAGTCTAAAAAATGTAACAGGAATGGCGAGAAAAGGTTTTGTTTTTGAAAATTACTGTTATTAAAGGGTTCAACTTTTCATATGGAACTTCAACCCATGTTACATCTTGGTGAGTGAGTAACTACAGTCTACAGTCTAGTCTTCTTCCAAAAACTACACTCATGAAAATGGTCCTTGCGACCTATCTGAATTAACTCTCTGAAAAACAGTAAAGTTCCCTGGCCTAAGATCAAAAATTTTCCTTTAAATAATCATTTTAATTTTTTTTCTTGACAAACTCGTTCCCAGGTTCTCTCTCCCCACCCAAAGAGAGAGACCTAGTTAGGAACTAGGTTCTCAATGTGTGTTAATGTGATTTGTATAACGGTAAAAATATAATAATTCTATTGCTATCAAAATCAACTTGTCTGGTAATAATTCTATTTTCAAAAGTAAGTCTAGTAAACTCCATAGTTATAAAAATCAATACTATCATTACCATTAATAATATTATCAAATGGAAGTCTGAATCTTGGATATATATCATTGAAGAAGAACTGATTGATTCACAAGTTACAGCCCGAAAAATTCTAAGTCACTGACGGGAGTCAAACCCGCAACCCTCTGATTACCGATCAGATGCTCTACCCATAGAGCTACAGAGACTCACATGGGGAGCCGAGTTACTGGTTGAGCGGGAATAGACAAGAACTCAACCAGTAATTCCGCTCCCCGTGTGAGTCTCTGTAGCTCAGTGGGTAGAGCATCTGACCGGTAGTCAGAGGGTTGCAGGTTTGATTCCTGTCAGTGACTCAGAATTTTTTCTGAGCTTTCACCTTGTGAATCAATAACTTCTTCTTCAACTATATCAATAATATTGTTATTATTAATATTAAATTATCCTTATCAATAAATTGATGTTTAATTGTTCAGCTCTGTTAAGCCAACAACAACCTGTTACCATGCAGCTGGGTGCTTAGCAACCACATACCAGTTCAGCCTGGTCATTGTTCCCAATAAGAATGTTTTCTGAGCATTTTCTACTTCAACCCAAATTTCTACACAAACTTCTCAAATCCAGTTGTTATTGTTCTTTGTACACCTATAACTACTCTCAAGTCCCTAATAACAGTATAGAGCACAAGAGCGTTACAGGGTAGAAAATTCTTTTAAAGTCAATAGTAGCATAGAACAGATTAAAAGTATAGGTTGGAAAATTTTCAAATTCAATTTGTAAAATAAACAGTAATGTTAATAAAAAAAAGTATGAAATAATCTTTTACTTGGAGATTGGTGCTGCTTCTTGTCAAAAACGAGAAGTGACAAATGTAACAATTTGCATTGTATCACAGAATTCGAAGAAAAGTTTTGATAGTCTTTAAACCAACAGTGGGGATCTTTGGACAATTTGAAAATGAACAATGGCGAGGTGAAGTCCGTCTGTATTATATTCTATATACAGACCGAGCTAGCTCGCCATTCGAAAATGAACAATGGTGAGGTGAGGTCCATCTCTATCATATTCTATACAGAGACCAAGCTACCTCGCAGTTGTTCGAAAATGAACAACGGCGAGGTTAGGTCCGCCTGTATTATATTCTATATACAGACCGAGCTAGCCCACCATTGTTCGAAAATGAACAACAGCGAGGTGAAGTCTGTCTATATTATAATCTATATACAGACCGAGCTAGCTCACCATTATATTGTTCGAAAATGAACAACGGCGAGGTGAGGTCTGTCTGTTTCATATTCTATACACAGACCGGGCTACCTCGCCATTGTTCGAAAATGAACAACGGCGAGGTGAAGTCTGTCTGCAGATCTTTATCAGCCAAACGATGTTTATTGATTTAATTCTATATATTACATTCTATATACAGACTGAGCTACCTCGCAGTTGTTCGGAAATGAACAACAGCAAGGTGAAGTCCCTCTGCAGATCTTTATCAGCCAAACGATGTTTATTGATTTAATTAGGTGACTCCTATTGCAAGCAACAATATAAAGTTGCACTAGCTTCCGGTCTACAGGGCAGCACTCAGTTACCTATTGGGTAGACTAGTGTACATGATATAGAGTGGAAATTTAGCCAAATCAAATGATTGTACATAAACTATAACTATTAGGGACTTCAAAGTACTGGAGTGATGGTCTTCATTGCCCTTATCCATACTTAGTTAAACCAAATGTTTTTACTATCATGCACTAATAATTTTATTATTTTGTTATTACTAACTTTTTTGAAACAGAAACTGACACCAGCAGATGTAATCCATAATATACTTAGGCTTGCTAAACCAATTACCACACTGTACTGTACTAATATCAAATAACAAATGAGTAATAAAATTGCTGGGCCATATCTCTAGCATTAAAAGTTTTATCTATCAGACTGGCCAGTAACTAGATTCAAAATCTATAGGCCTTGCTCAATTTTTCTGGTTGTTTTTTTTTGTTAGGAGAAATTGGTATTTTTACAACGTGGTGTTTCTCCAATCCATGCTTCTAAAAAAAACTAAAACTAATTAAGCTAGTACAGTATGTGAGGTTACATTGTCACAGGTTACATTTTTTGGATTCAGAATGAGTTGATCTCCAAAGACTTTGATGGGCTGTATAAGGTGGGCTCAAACATTTTGAGAGAATGTTCTGAGCAATTGATTAGATGAAATTGTCTTAAGTCATTTACTTGTATACTAGAATTACATGTACTTGTATACTATAGTTATATACTAAAAAGAAATCATTGACTTAAAATTCATAGAGTAGATTGATGTGCCAAGTCAGCTGTCACATGTCATTTGCAAGGGCTGAGCTCATGCACTAAGCAGAAACCTGAAGAAGGCCGTGTGATATAGTCAAAATGTTGTTTTTGCTCAACTATGAATTTTCAATAAGTGCATGAGCTGAGCTCACTAAGCAGAAACCTGAAGAAGGCTGTGTGATATGGTTGAAATGTTGTTTTTGCTCAACTATGAATTTTCAATAAGTGCATGAGCTGAGCTCACTTAGCAGAAACCTGAAGAAGGCCATGTGATATGGTCAAAATGTTGTTTTTGCTCAACTATGAATTTTCAGTAAGTGCATGAGCTGAGCTCACTAAGCAGAAACCTGAAGAAGGCTGTGTGATATGGTTGAAATGTTGTTTTTGCTCAACTATGAATTTTCAATAAGTGCATGAGCTGAGCTCACTTAGCAGAAACCTGAAGAAGGCCATGTGATATGGTCAAAATGTTGTTTTTGCTCAACTATGAATTTTCAGTAAGTGCATGATTTAATTTCAGTTTATCTGATTTATTGGTTTCAGTGATAAGGAAATAAGCAGTTTTTTCCATAAAATTGTGGAAGGAGTTGATCTTTAGTCTGCTGGAGTTCTGAGTAACAGTACATAGTGGAATGAATTAAAAGTAAAGTGTGGAAAAGTCTTCTAAATCTGCAAAAGAATAGTATAGAGAGAAAAAAATCTTAACAATTCATTAATAGTTTATATTTTCACTATCCTTTGGCAAAAGTCCAATAAAAAAACAGCTGCTACTATTTCGAAAAAAGTGATGCTTGCATTGTGCAAGACTTCTGCAATTATCCTCAGAGACAAGACTATCAACAGTTGGAAAATGAAGCAGTTTAGCTTGTTTGGAATTACTGCTAATAAAGTGGCAGACTGACACAACAAGAATGGAAAGTGTTGAAAATTAATAATCATACACTCCTGAATTAAGCTATATAGCTGTGAATTTTCTTCTCAAAAATACTAACCCCATATACTTTATGCATGTGTATGATTATTAGGTGCTCTGGAGTATGGTGCTTGAGACTTGACTATTTGCAATTGGTGGGTAACTTGTGTTGCATGTTGTTTGTAGGTCAGAAAGAGTGATCAAGTGATGACATATTTTCATCTGCATTTCATTTTCAGAGAACTATTAAATAAATTAGTATCTATCAATGCTATAACTTGAAAAACTATTATAATGATTATTGAAACTTGATAAAGAAAGTGCCCATGCTCAATTTAGTGCCCAACCCCAAACTCTAACAAAACTTATTGCAACATTAATTGGGGTGGGTGCTATAATGTATTGCTTAATTACATCAGTTATGATTTGAAACATCAACCAAACTTTCATGTGTGTGACACAATGGTCTCTATAAAAATTGACTGGTGTGCAAGCTACCTTCAGTGTTGAACTTCCAGGTCCAGCAATATTTTTGGGAAATTGTTACTAACTTTTAGCTAGAAACACATGCACATTATCATTATACAAGTGTTGTTTTTGAAAAAATCTTGAAATTAAAACTAATCATTTTATGTCAGTCTGGAGGTTGCTGCATGTTCTTTGATTCTCTTGCTATTTTGATCTTTATAATCTCCTACATGTGCAAATAGAATTTCTTTGTTCTTTAATATATAATATTTAGCGATACAAGTTATATATACATAATAAGCTTAGAGTACCATCAGAAAAAAACAATAAGTCATGATCATACTAGCTAGTTGTATACGTGTTTTATACAATAGTTATTACATAATGATTTGGTCCTATTAATACTGGTTTTGTTACACAGTATGCCTGTTTTGATTTTTCTGGGTTATGCTAAAGAATAGGGCAGTTATTTTGACATTAGTATGTATGCTAAATCCTTTCTTGCGTGGCTCATAGCTAGGGCCAGCACTTATCTCTGGTTTCTGTAGTGTTTAGTGGATCGATGAGAGTCTTTGACTCTTCTGGACAGGACACTAATCTATTGCAGGTTATAAGCCCCCAGCAGATTTGGTACTCAATTATACAGCTGAGTCGACTGGAACAAAGTCAGGTAAAGTGTCTTGTTCAAGGACACAACACAACAGTCTGACTGTGGCTTGAACTCGTGACCCTAAGGATTATGAGTTGAATAGGCTAACCCCTTGGCCACTGTGACATCGACTTACAGTGGTATGACAAAGATTGTAATAACTTCAATCTGAAATAAATCTAATTTTAAAAATTACTCCGAGGTGATTACTCTGAAGTCCCTAGTAATTCTTTAGTGCGGTGGAACAGTGTGTAAAAAACCCTCAAAATAAGTAGTACTAAAATGGAATAATAGTATTGTAGGGTGTAAGATTTGAAATACCTGCAAAATTTGTAATAATAATAAAATGGTATGAAAATTGCTTTTTTCTTTGGAGATGGATGCTGCTTCTTGTCAAAAACGAGGATTGACAAAATGTAAACATGATGTGTGTGAGCAAAAGATAACAAATAAAATTTTGAAGAAATTTTGGTTTAAATGACAGTATGGTTTCAACAAGAAACTTAATTATAACGGCAAGTAAACAAGATGAACAGTCAGTGTCTTATGAAGTTCAATACCTCAGAGAGGAGAAGAATTCAAAGACGGCAGCTTTTTATAAGCTAGGAGTCTGCTATTGATTTGAGCAGGTCATGAAAGCTATCTTAAGTCACTACCACACAACAACACAATTTTCATTTGGCTATCAGTTTCTTAATTTTTATTATAATCAAAAGTTAGGCTAAATCAATATCTCAGAGAGGAGACGAAGACAGAAGCTTTTAATAAGAGGAGTCTGCTATTGATCTGAGCAGCTCATGAAAGCCATCTTAAGTCACTATCAAACAACAACAAAATTTTCAGTTGGCTATCAGTTTGTTTCTAATAATCAAAAGCTAGGCTAAATCATTTCTTGAGCCAAGTGGCTCATTAGGCGGATCGATGCTTATAATCTTCAGTTTCTATAGTATAAACTGCAAATGGATGAGTCTTTGACTCCCCTGGGCAGTACACTAACCCATTGCAGGTGAGCCACAAGCAGAACAGCTAGCTGTTACTCATTTACACAGCTTAGTTTACTGGAACAAGTAAAGTAAAGTGTCTTGCTCAAGGACACAATACAGTGGTCTGGTCAAAGCTTGAAGACCTGACTATAGAATAACGAGTCTAACTTGCAAACAGTAGGCTAGCTAGCAACATTGAGCCACCAACTCTAGATCTCTTGTGATCACTTGATCATGAGTACTGTTACTAATTAAAACAAGAATTCACCTCTGGCTCAGCAATATCTGGATGTTGAGTAATCTCTGAGACAAATATTTGCAAGATACTCATGACCACTTCACCCTGGCATATAACTGTTAAAAATATCCTCGTGTTGATAAGTTATAATGTAAAGGAAATTACATGCAGTGTAGAATGATCAGTTGACTGAGGAAAACATAAATTATGTCATACTAAGACTTCCTGTCATCATGCAGGTTCAAGTAACAGCCGATCTCAATAACAATGCCATATGAAACACAAACTAGTCTCAACTTCATACTTGATAATGGTAGGCTCATAACTAGCACATTTGCGAATGTTTCAAAGCAATTCTAAGATATGTGGAAATGCTAGTTTGTTTTCCGAATGTTAGTGAAGTTATATAATTAAGGTATTTTGTTTTCCTTGTTGGTAACTGACACGAATGACAATACTGTTTTAATGATCAGCTCAAGATAAAAACGGAAAATTTCTAGTATACATGTATAGGTGTCAACTCAAAACATGATTTTCTTTAACATATTCTTTGCCAATCGTGTTCAAACTTCAAAAACGTTTTTAAATTTTCATTTCAAGCTGACACAGTATAAATTAAGCTAATCAACTATTCAAAATATTCCTAATGGGCGAGAGCAGGTAATGAAAAGTTTAGTACATTATCTTCAAAAGAACCAATATAACCAACATGAAGTTAAACAAATGTCCTTTAAAACACATGCTTTATACATGCATGTGTGATACATATACAATTTGAACAAACTTATGGGCTGGATCAAATATAGAATTGGAACAAAACCAATGTCATAAGCTAAACATGATGAAAAAAAACTTTTGCTGGTGTATAAGTTTTTCATCAGTTTATTCATCTTAAATTTGAGCATATGTCGTTAACTGAGCTTACCCAAGCTATATTGCTCTTCAAAACAGCACCTGCCTTTAACCTCAAAACCAGGAAAAACAAGCCGTTCCTGAAAACTTAAGTTTTCTTTTATTCGAAAATATTACTAACAACCATTAGCTTTTGCTTATCACGAGTATTCACACGCTGCTGACATTACTGAAAGTGAAAATGATATTTCATTATTCTATAGTTAAACGGAATTGCAAATCTATCGGAACAGCTGACAGTGTTTGTTGATTATGCAAGGCAACATACAACTTTTTCTAAAAATTTACTGTAGCTACATGAGAGGATCAGACCTGATAAAAAACAAACTGTCGCCTGAAAAGTTTTGGCACCCAAACGAAAAGTTGGAAAAAGCAATATTTACAACAAGTATTGTTGCGTCTACAGCTTGCCAAACAAAGACGAAAACCTTGAACCTGAACTGAAAGACTCGGTTGAATCGGTTGGCGCAAATGCAAAAGAAATATGAACCTGAAAGAAATAACAGTTTCTTCCCAAACTTGTTACAACAAAGTAACTTACAAACTTTAAAATGCACAGAAAAACAAACACATTCGAGTTTGACAGATCAGAATATTCGTTTCTACAAAGATCACAACACAACCCGTGAGACAGAACATTTCATTCGGATTTATATAACGCCTACATTGATCCTAAAGTAGCTATTTACAACAGAACTAAAAAAACGTTGGCGACTGCCTCGGAAATTGAAATCATTTTTTTTGTCTTTGGCTTTAAAGGCACATTTACTTACCGACGCTGTATATATTGCAATAATTTACACCCACCGATATTTACACCAATAATTAGGTTTAAGTAAGCACCAAATAAAACAAAATACACGGGTAAATCTAACCTTTTTCGAGTACGGCCGGTCACTTCATAGATTAGAGAAGGTGGCGAAGCAACATGTAGATCCAAAATCAAATGAATGGACACCCGAATCGACGAACCACGCACATTAGATATACTAATCCCTCACGCACGATATTCATGTACAAGCAGTGTGATCGAGGAACCAGTCCCCTAGAACCCAGGCTACCCACAACACGTGTAGGGGAAGTAACCACTTGAGGTTTACAAGGTGACCCTCAGGCTTCAACACAAAAAAAATGAACAAAATAACATTTTCGACCAGATAGATAGATCAGAACTAAAACTTTAAGATGCCAAAAAAATATTTGGTAATGTCTCATGTATAGAACAAGATTTTAAAACGAATAAACTTCACCGGAAGTCAAACGGCTTTTTTTGTCGTTATTGCATTACGTCACTTTCGCTTTTTAAAAAGCTTGGACAAGGTGCGAATGTACATGTTACACGGGGGTGTTTTTTTACGGGGAAAGACTAAATTCACTGGAATCCAGCTACAAGATGGCGGAAACATTCGACTTAGTCGCGCCATACCACATTGTGTTTAAATACGGTCGAGAAGGATGACAACAAATTACTTTTTATCTTCATGACCTTGTATAACAAAGATTTCCATAGAGCAGACTGGCTGTTTTCTTCGAGATTAAGCAAGCACTTTCAGATCCTATGCAGCAAACTACTAGACTAGATCGGTAAATAAACGGGATAAAAAAAGGACTATTTTTAGGGTACTATTTTTAGGGTAATTTGGGGACTTTCCCCACGGTCATCACTACCACGTGACCCCGAAGTACCCCCCCATCCCCGGGGCTAGCGTGCGCCCTACTAAAAAGTATGAAATATAAACCCTGGGTTTCTGCGTTGATTCTGCGGCCGGTAATTAGAGCAACGAAAATATAATACGAAAAAAGAGAAGAGGAAAAGTGATAAAGGTTCTTGGTGAATCAAAATGCAAACAACACGTATGTGACAAATCTCAAGAAAATTAGCAGCGAGTTCTAGGAACAACTAAGTAGCACTGGAGAGGGACACTCGAGGAAATGCTAAATTTATAGATTTGTGCCAACGAACCGGTGAAGTAGAAGCGGAAAAAGCGAGTTTCAGTTTCAATTTATTTTCACTTCATAATTATTCATATATGATATTAACAGCAGAAAGACTGTATAGCAAAAATAAGGAAAGTTAGAAGGAACAATACTTTATGAAGGAAGTGAACGGGGGCCAGAGGAGCAAAGCTTTCGTGTAAGTAAGGAAAATATGACTTGTAATTCTCAACTGTTTGAGACAAAGGTTTTTTTGGTTCATGTCTTGAAGGTGTTTGGTTTTGAAAAGTTTTTTTTGTGAACATTACATCAGCGGAAATCCACCCATATAATACACACAATACAATACAGTTGCAATACAATACAATACAATAAAAAGCAATACTAGTAAAGTGGACTTTGATATTGAGGGTCTTAAATAGTTCGCTATTCACGGTTCACATTTATATTCATTCAAAACTACCCTCATTTTGCATTTGACAGGCCACAACACCGGGATCACTCTAACTTTCTTTGACAAGTGTCGTGGGTTCTTAAATTCCCCGATAGGAGATCGAAAAGAAAAGTTTACAATGGTATTCAAACTAATTGAAACTAAATGTTTTTAGGGAAACAGCCTGAATTTCCTTATAGACCTTATACAAGGAACTTAAAAGTATGCTTGCCAAAATTAGTTCTTACCCTTGATCTGTAGAAATTTAGACCATATACATACCACATCTGGTGTTATGGCTACTTTTGGTACCTTGTACTTTGTCTAATATGGTTGTTGAGATTACTAGCCGATCGCTTAGCCTTATTACTCGTTAGACCTTTCCTGGTCAACCAGGAAAATTATAACCCATGCATGTGAATGATTATCTGTGGCTCTGCGAAACATGCGGCTATTTCAATACGTGGCATCTTTCTATTTCTGTTGCTAGTCACGGGAAACAGTGCCACCGGAAGTGATAATCATTTGCTGGATTGTCTCGGTGTTGGAGAAAAACTTCAAAACTTTTTGAAAACTCTTTTATCGAAACCATTTTGTTTTCTCAACAAAAAAATTCCAACTCGAAAACTTTTTGTCAATTGTTTTGAAATTTGGCAGTTTGAGAGCTGAACAGCCGTCAGCACTTTTTGAAATTTTAAGTATCTTTTAAGTTATGGCGGTATATCATTGGCTCTCTCATTTGCAAAACTTTCATTTCTGTTTTGAAGCTGTTGAGCATTAACAAAGCGGTTCTTCATAAAACACCAACAAGATTATGAACTAAAATGGTGTCAAATGAGGAGATATGACAACTGATGCCGTCAAATGCAAAATGTCCTAGTTGGGATTCGGGGAGCAAACTTTAAGGGCCTGAAGACAACGAGTTCCATTTCTTGTGTTATCTCAAATAATTCGAGTGAAAGAAAACAGCATAATAGAGAATTAGCTCGCTGTTAGACTCGTACCAAAACCTACTCGGCCTGTCACGAAAAAGCTCTTTGGGGTCCCTTGTGAGGGGCGAACTGAGACAAGCAAAGCAGAGCCGAGATTATATGGTAAGGCCTCGCCGACGTTAGCCCTGCTGAACAGAGTCTAGCTCGCCCGTATCACCGAGACTGGTACGGCCGATTCGTTACTAACACTGATGAACCGAGACTAGCACAGCCGAAACGAAGGGTTGAACCGAGACTACCATGGCATCCGATACTAGTTTTGCGGAACCGAGAATAGTTCGTCCCGGCGAACCAAAATTAGCACGGATAAACCGTGACTAGCTCTGCCGAACCGAGACTAGCACACTGAGCCGAGGCTATAGTGCTAGGACGGCCGAACTGAGGTAAGCTTTTATAGACTAGCTCTCCAGAAACGAAACTAGCGGGAGCCAAGGGACAAAGACCACCACGACTGAATCAAGATTAGTACGGACGAACCAAGAATAGCACGGACGAACCAAGGATAGCACGGACAAAAAAGACTAGCACAGTCGAACCTAGATTAGCACGGACGAAACAAGATTAGCACGGACGAACCAAGACTAGCACCGTCGAACCAAGACTAGCACGGACGAACAAAGAATAGCACGGACGAACCAAGACTGGCACGGACAAACCAAGACTAGCACGGTCGAACCAAGACTAGCACGGACGAACCAAGACTAGCACCGTCGAACCAAGACTAGCACGGACGAACAAAGAATAGCACGGACGAACCAAGACTGGCACGGACAAACCGAGACCAGCACGAACGAACCTAGACTATCATGGACGAACCAATAGTTGCATGGACGAACAAGGAAGAGTCTGCCCCCCAAAATTAAATTTTTGTGGGGGGCCGTGAGCCAGTGCCCCCTAACCGTCATGACCAGTAATACCAGTGCTGTATAAGCTTGATGATAGTGTTGAAAGATGTGATACAATATAATAAGCTCTTACTACAATTTTAAGTGAAGTCTTGCCACTTAAATTGGGGAATAACCCAAGTTTGGCCAATTCACCGCACACAATGGAAACAGTTGGGCTGGTGGGGTCCTTGTTGATACTAAAGTTTGACAAACCTTGCAGTTATTAACCATTCCCAGTGGCAAGGCTTCACTCAGAGTTGTGTATTGTGTTCATATGTGCCACTGTAGCACAACGCTGTTTTGGAAGCTCCTACTGTTGATAAAAAGTGGAAACTAAGTACAGTAGTCTCCAGTTATCTCGAAATCGCTTATAAAACCTCAAAACTGTGCTATGTTAGTTGTTGCTAAACATCAACTTTGAATGAAAAATGGAATTAAGTATGTACCACTGTAACATAACTTAATTTACACAAAATATATGAAGTTATGGGCATCTTTCCTAAAATTGAACTCGAGTTATCTTGAACTTTTTCTCGTCCCCCTAAAGAGTTTGACATAACCGGAGACCACTGTTTTTAATTAAATATTGACTTCCACCAAATTAGTTAGATCTTGGCAAGATGACCATGTTTTTGCATATACAATTTATTTTTGGACAAAAAAAGAGCAATCCGAAATGCAAGGGATAGTTTGTAAACAAAACAGAGTATTCTTAGATTGTTTTATTGTAATAAAATTTAGTTCAGTTTACAATCACATACTTTCTTATGTACTGATGTACCATAGTGCCAAGAGATTGAAATAATGTTAAGTAGATAAAAACAGATCTCTAAAAAGGTCATTCAATCTCTTGCAAGGGCATGCCATCCGTACACCCTTGCTAGATTATGCCTTCCTTACATCCTTGCTAGGTCATGTCAACACCCTTGCTAGATCATGCCTTCCTTACACCCTTCCTAGATCATGCCTTCCTTACATCCTTGCTAGGTCATGTCAACACTCTTGCTAGATCATGCCTTACACCATTGTAAGGTCTACCTTCCTTACACCCTTGCTAGATCATGCCACCCTTACACCCTTGCTAGATCATACCTTCCTTACACCCTTGCTAGATCATGCCATCTTTACACCCTTGCTAGACCATACCTTCATTACACCCTTGCTAGATCGTACCTTCCTTACACCCTTGCTAGATTATGCCACCCTTACACCTTGCTAGATCATGCCTTCCTTACACCCTTGCTAAGTCATGCCTTCTTTAAACCCTTGCTAGGTCATGTCATCCTTACAGCCATGCTAGGTCATAACATCCTAACACTCTTGCTAGATCATGCCTTACACCACTGTAAGGTCTTCCTTCCTTACACCCTTGTTAGGTCTTCCTTCCTTACACCCTTGCTAGATCATGCCATCCTTACACCCTTGCTAGATTATGCCACCCTTACACCTTGCTAGATCATGCTTTCCTTACACCCTTGCTAAGTCATGCCTTCTTTAAACCCTTGCTAGCTAATGCCATCCTTAAAACCTTGCTATCTCGGTCAGATCATTCTTAATAACTTGTTAGGTCATGATGTTTTTAAATCCTTGCAAGGCCGTACCATCCTTACAACCTAACAAGGTCATGAAATGTTTACCTTTCTTTCTTACATCCTAGCAAGGTCATGCCATCCTTGTTAGTTAACGCCACATTTATACGCTCACTAGGTCTGCCATCCTTGCATTCTTGCTAGATCATACTGTCCTGACACCTTTGCAAGGTTAATGTCAAGGTTATTCCATCTTTATACCCTTGCTAGGTAACGCCATCCTCACACACTTTCTAGGTCAATACCATCTTAGTACCTTCTCGAGGTCATGCCATCCTTGCACCCTTTCAAGGTTATTCCATCCTTTTTCCCCTGCTAGTTCATGGCATTCTTACTAAGTCATGCCATCCTTACACCATTGCTAGTTCATACCGTCGTGACACCGTTGCTAAGTCATGCCGTCCTTACACTCTTGCTAGATCATGCCATCCTTACACCCTTGCTAGGTCACTGCCTTCTTAGTACCTTCTCGAGGTCACACCATTCTTACACTCTTGCTTTGCCGTGTCATCCTTACACCCTTGCTAGGTCATGCCTTCCTTTATACTCTTGCTGTGTCACGCCATCAAGTGTTCCAATCTTTGATCTGAAAGCGTAAAGAAAATAACCTTACCAATTTTTTCTCAAATAACGGTAAGCTTCCAAGAAGTCCTTATATTTTGATGGCAAGTCCTGCGTGTCTTAATGTTTGATTTTTGAAACAGTCTATTTTAGAATTAATTTTTTAAAATTAATTCGTAAGAACTTTTGTACTGAAAATGGGTTCTTTGGTTGTTCAAGTGGGTTGGCTGCATATAAAACAAAGTAATTTGTTAAGCTAACAAATTATTTTTGTAAGATTGCTGTTATTCAGTCCTTTGATCAGACGAAAATGCAAGTAGCGCGGTGTAACTGTTTTCCTTTGATTAATCTGGAGGATAAGCTGCTTCCCGTTGATTGATACTTCCATGTAGTTAATAACGGGAGTAAAGCATTTTAACCACACAATATCTTGATTGTTTCGTTAACTTTGAAAACTCGTTGGAATTCTCTTCTTAGCCATAAGCGAAATCTGTACGGGGAGAACAAATACTTTTCGTAGTTTCTTTCCATTAGACTAATTTTTTTGCCTAATAGCACCCGGTAAAGGAGTTGGCATACATTGGTGCATTACTGGACAAATAATAACATGAAAAGACCCAAGTGAAAATAATTGCATTATGTATTTAAATAAAGAGTTAATAAAAACTCTAAGAAACAACATTTAAGTTTCTCTACTGGGCTATAATATAGCAACTCAAGATAACACTATTCAAGTTTCTCTTCTGGGCTACAATAGCAACTCTAGATAACACCATTCAAGTTTCTCTTCTGGGCTACAAAAGCAACGCCAGATAACACCATTCAAGTTTCTCCTCTGGACTACAACAGCAACTCTAGCTAACACTATTCAAGTTTCTCTTCTGGGCTACAAAAGCAACGCCAGATAACACCATTCAAGTTTCTCCTCTGGATTACAATAGCAACTCCAGACAACACCATTCAAGTTTCATTTCTGGGCTACAAAAGCAACTCCAGATAACACCATTCAAGTTTCATTTCTGGACTACAAAAGCAACTCCAGATAACACCATTCAAGTTTCATTTCTGGACTACAAAAGCAACTCCAGATAACACCATTCA
>JAOBAT010057135.1:0-11009 GCA_026413305.1 Hydrozoanthus tunicans | reverse complement strand
AGTTTCATTTCTGGGCTACAAAGGCAACGCCAGATAACACCATTCAAGTTTCATTTCTGGGCTACAAAAGCAACTCCAGATAACACCATTCAAGTTTTATTTCTGGACTACAAAAACAACGCCAGATAACACCATTCAAGTTTCTCCTCTTGACTACAACAGCAACTCACAGGCGCGTACGCAGCTTTTCCTGCGGGGGGGGAGAGGGGGGGTGCACTTTAAGCTTGAGCGGACCTTAGGTTATCAGTCCTTAAATATGATATTTAAACAATTCTGATGTCTGATTTGTGTAACAACAATATAACAACAACTGATAATTAACCAGGATAAAACGAAACTTTTTGTTTTATACCTGAATCAGATTACAAGTAATTGACTCGTGCTTTGGACTTTTTTTGCTTATGAAACTTGACACTACAGTGGCAGTAACATCTTCTGAACGCACGTTATGCCTTCGAAATTGTCTCGAAACACTTGATTATTTCATTCCGCTGATTTATTTTTTTAAACAACGATATGGAAAAGAGAACACGAAAAAGTCGAAAAGAATCTACTATACAATTTGCATAGTCCCGACCTGAACTTCCGTCCACTTTTTTCTTTTAATTCATCCTTTTTGATTGTCCTATCTTGGCGTATCTGATCTGACTGAGCGGAACTTTTTATCAGGTGGGGGGTGCACGTGCACCCAGTGCACCCCCCCCCCCCCCTGCGTACGCGCCTGAACTCTAGCTAACACCATTCAAGTTTCTCTTCTGGACTACTGCAACAATCGCGTTCAGCGTTGTCTTCAATTCTGTGTGCTAAACATATCCACGCTCATTGTTGCTTTGAGTTTTAATATTTAGAAGTAATATATGAAATAGAATCTATCTGAAACGGTTTTAGTTACTTATTGATATTAAAAGCAATACGGTCTTCCTGTCCTTCCTGTGTCTAAGTTTGTCATTGTTAAAAAAATCTTACGACAACGAGTCTGTTGATAGTACCGAGAAATTAATTTATATTTTTCGTCAAAATCAATATTTTTGTCATTTTATTACACCTGCACTAAACAAAAGTATTAATCTAGTTTTCAATTCGTTCAATGAAATAATGTGCTATACCAGACAACAAATCGTCTCTGAGAGTTCGATTGAATAGCTAGCGTAGCACGCATTCAGCAATCTGGATATGTCAGTCTTTCATTAAAAATATCCAATTTCTTTTTGCTTTCATTTTCGGATTTTATCATTCTTGAAAATGTCAATCCCTTTAATAGGCAGCATTGCTGTTTAATTCCACTGGTTTTAAGGTTTGTTCATTAAGCAATAAAACGCATTTTCCGTGTCTTTGGTCTGTGATAAAAACGCGAGGGGGATATATTGGGGAATTGATAAAAAAAACCTGAAAATCACGAGCCGTCTTCGAGTTATTACCTTCAACAATTAAAACTGCCCATTTCTTTGAGTACTTCAGCGTATTTTTTGCATCGGCTTGCAGCAAAAGTTTGCCAAGTTCAGATCGTCAACGGCAGCAAACCACGTCTTTTTCTCTTCAAGTTCTCCAGTAACTTTATTACCAGGCTCATTTTCTTTTCTACTCAGATTTAGATTAAGGCTTTGTGTATTTTTACTGTCTGACATGTTTACCAGAAAAACAACTGTTTTTGCAAGTACAAAAAAAAACAAAGAAATGTCAGCTTCAGCTGATTCAACGTTATTGTTGTATGACGTCAAAAGCGTGTTTTTATACTCTGATAAAGACATAGTGTTCGACCAATCAGCGCGCGAGATTCACGGAAGTTATTTTATAATGAACTTTCAAACCAAAGTGTGACAAAAGTTACGAGAGAGTAAATGGGATGTAACTCTTTTATGTATTATATATCACTCTAGCTAAAAAGGCTCTGCCTGCAGCTGACTATTGCAGAGGTTGCAAAAGCCCCGGGATTTAACCATTTCTATAGAATTTAGATTTTTATTGTGCTTTTTAAATGTTTTCAATAGCTTAAGTTCTCTTGTTTTCTGGGGAAGTCTGACCCAGAGGGCAGAACGAGATGTCTTAAGGTGTGCCTGCCGAGATGTGAATCGCGGAATAAAAACTTGAACACAAACAAAGCTACAAAATATGACCAAATATCGCCAAAGTGATTCGGATCAAATTGGCTGTGAGGAACTGAAAGCATTATGCCAAAAGTATGGGAAAAGGGTGCATGAGAGGATCCAAGATTTGAACAAAGATCCCCTCAAGAAAAAGAACGTTAACAAAGGACGAATTGCTATCTTGCCTGCTACTGACAAGTTCTTCCCAAACTGGCAAAAGCTGATCTGTGACCGACTAAACGAACATTTTGAGCCTCTAATTTACCCATTCATAGCTACAGCTATGAACAAACTCAAAAATAAGACTCACTGTGCCTGAGGACGGAAAGTTTTTTTCTCAACATGAGACGAACTATTTGCATTTTGTCTAACAACTAAGCTACAAGGAATTTGCGACGAAATGCCTCGTCTTTGCATTGATAGTTTCAAAATGTATAATAGATACATGCTGACGTTACACTCCTTACTTTGATTCAAGGTTTACTCTGTGTACATGGACTAAAAACAATCAATTTCACCAGTATATACTCACTGTCATTTTGGCCGCTAACTTGATATCATTAGAAGTACTGAAACCTTGATCAAAAGCAGGAAAACAGCAGTGTACGTTCGTAATGGCATTAAACACCAAATCCCCCGTAAGAGGGTGTAGTTTGATCGCGTTAAGAAGTATAGGGACGCTTGTCGGAAACTGTGAAAAAATATCCTAGAAAATACCGTGCAAGCCTGAAAATTGTTAAGCCTGGTATACAGGAAAAAACTGTAAAAGCATGATCGTTTTGTCTTTGTTCCAAAATAAACTTGTTTTTCTCAGAAAACCCTCTAAAAATGACCAAAATTGCCGATTTTAACCCTTAAAAAACAAGACAAGCACCCCTATCATATCAATAGAAGGAGTACCACCCCCCCCCCCCTTCACCCCCGCTTCAGATATTTAAGATGACGAAACATCCAAAGATGGTATGGACGTTTTAAGCCTTTCAAACAAGGGTAACAGGAGAACCTCCCGCTTGAAGGTTTACCAGTTAAACTCTGCAGGAAATGACGTTTCCTTCCCAGTGCAATAGGGAAGCCTCCTGTTTGTGGGTTTACCAGTTAAACTTCACAGGAAATGATGCTCTCCTTTTAAATATAGTACGGAAGCCTTCTGTTTGTGGGTTCACCAGATAAACTCTTCCGGAAATGACCCTTCCTTCCCAATACAGCAGGGGAGCCTTCTGTTTTTGGGTTTACCAGCTAAACGCTACCGGAAATGACGCTTCCTTCCCAAATACAATAGGGAAGCCTCCTGTTTGTGGGTTTACCAGTTAAACTTCACTTGAAATGATGCTTTCCTCTTAAATATAATACGGAAGCCTTCTGTTTGTGGGTTTACCAGTTAAACTCTTCCGGAAATGACGCTTCCTTCTTAAATACAATAGGGGAGCCTTCTTTTTGTGGGTTTACCAGTTAAACGCTACCGGAAATGACGCTTCCTTCCCAAATACAATAGGGAAGCCTTCTGTTTATGGGTTTGCTAGGCGCGCGCGCCTGTTTATCAAACTGTTGACTACAAAAGGTTTGAAAAAGCAAAGCTTTAACAACCTAAACTTTAAGCAACGTAATTAATCATGATGTACAAAAATTTTGACACACTATAATCTTTTTATTTCAATCTAGATCATTATTACAATACTACGACGCATAATTTCGATGTCGACAAACCGGCGCCCAGTAAGGTGCTCATTAATAATTCTCGCATTACATGGTATTTTAGTAATCATCAAAATTTTGTTCCAAGTGTTGTTGTCGTTGTCTGCGTATACTTGCTTTCAAAAACGATCTCGGGTCTTCCTGTCCGTTGCTAGGGAACAATGGATCCTAAACACAAACAAAGAACTGTTAAGAAAAACCCAAAACATGAGGAAACTTTGGCTCAAATGCACTTTAACAAAAAAAGCATGTTCCTAAAACTTCCTCAAAATATTTTGTGATTGCAGTTTTTGAAAACGTCAAATGAAATGATCAGCGAAATGGATAGCGAAGAAGCCAATAAAACTGAGAAGAGGAAAATTAATGCAAGGTTAAAAGAAGAAAAAGACAAATTTACATAAATAAATGTTATTGAACTCAATGCGTACATAGCTTAAAGTGCAAGACTGAATGGCCGGGCGAACACTCGCTTACTAAATACAACCATAGCTCTTTATAGATCATACACACCTTTACTTTATTCACAAAAGCAATGTGGCTTTTTTACTTGTTATTTATCACTAATTCGATAAGGTGACGTTTTTTACTTTCTTATTCAGACAGCTTAATGAATACACGAGGCAAACACTCATCTGCCTGACCAGCTGAACGTTCTCAATTCACTTCATTTAAACTAATATATCCTCGTAGCAGAACACTTGTAGGCTAGTAACGGTAAACCAAGACTATACGTTGCTTTCTACAGCTAAACTTTCAAACAAATTCGCTCTTGGCTAAACTCCGGCATTAAGGGAACAAACGCGATCGTTTAAGGTAATTTTGTGACAAATTAAGCAGATGCTTTTTTTTCGAGCTAAGAAGTGCTGTCTGAAGTTGAAAGTATTTTTCAAAAGAAGGTAGCAATCCAACAACGTTCAGTAATGTCAAATAGTTCCTATACTTACTCGAATAATCTTGTGTCTTTTCCTCCGTCCGCTAAATATTTCTCCAGAGGAACCAGCCATCGTAGTGTTTAGCAGCAAACAGGAAACACTTATCAAGAACAACAGTAAAACGCTTTGGTGTTGCATTTTTTTTCTCAGCTATGGTTTTCGGATGTTCGAATTCCGTCTGAGTTTTTTGAAAAAATGAAAACTTGATATACTGAGAGTAGATATCACTTGTTGCACAAACGGTTGAGTCTAACTTCTTCAGAACTAGTATTTATAGCTCCATAAAGTGCTTAATGGTTTTTGGATAAAGTAATCAGTAATATGAGCTTAACATATCCTGCTTTTAACCCCACAAAACCTAATTATAGTTCTACATCAAAAACAACCCTGAAAAAATTTCAATTGGCTGCATTCAAGTACGAAGCTGACTTAAAATCAATTGTAAAACGAGACACCCTGCCCACGGTCGTCAAAAATTCATGAAACATAATCTCAAACGCTTGCATGACAAATAAATTATTTAATTCGCTTTGTGTTCCGTAATTGAGGCGGGTAGCACTTTACCGATATGTATGCACTTGAAGTTAACGAAATCAGAAGCTGATTTGTAAATCATGCTTGTTGGTACTAAAATATTTACTTGACTTTCATGGTGGCTATGAAATTATTTTCGTTATTTGCTTGGTCTTTTAAGAGCCTCTAAAACATTGAAAGTTTAAAGCTACTTTTATTTTCGAGAAATTTCGACTAAAACTCAAAAAGGATGATCAGCTCGCAATGACTGGCCGCTGGAACAGACAAGAAAGGAGTCGTTTCGATGCGCTTAGCTTGTCAAATAAGAAATGTTTGTAAAAAACGACCCAGTAAGTATTTCTATATCTAAATTAACTTTCAGGCTTTTTTAAAAAATACATAGAGTTTGTCTAAGCTGTTCAAAACGTCGGTTTTGCAACCTGCCTTGGCCATTTTATATTACACACACTGTAATCGTTACAATTATATTCAATGCATACACAAATACTTGTAAAAGTGTGAGTTGGGCCCGCCAACAGGTTCCCGAACTGAGACATAACTTTGGGGGTTCTTTCATAGCAATTTCAGACGCCCACAACACTCCTTTTGAAAATATACACTCATTTTTTAGAAAAATCCTGAGGCTGAATGTACTTTTAAAAATATTTTAAAGATTTTAGCCTCTGCTGATCTTCTCAAATAGTTCTTAGACATAACTGGCATAATTTTTAGTATTTGTTGTACTAATGTTGTTTTTGATTCGTACAAACTAACCGGAAACACAAACTAACATGCTTTATTGCGTGAAATTGGCTGTTACCGTGGCCAACAAAAAGAAATATGATAATAAATAAAAAACAAACTTGTACATACATGTGCAGTTTCCAAAGTAAAATTATTCTTCGATTCCTCGGCCTTAGGAAGTTCTTAGAATGAAAAAACTATTGATTCACAAGTTGAAAGCTCAGAAAAAATTGAAAAATTGACGGGAATCGAGTCCGCAACCCTCTGATTACCGGTCAGATGCTCTACCCACTGAGCTACAGAGACTCACATGGGGAGCCGAGACACTGGTTAAGTTCTTGTCTATTCCCGCTTGACATACGTCTCGCAAACTGCTCGCTCGATATGCATGTCCAGTAGTTCGTTGTTACTTGCTTCTATTGTCATATAGTTGAAGAAAAATTGATTCACGAGTCGAAAGTTCTTCAGTAGAATTTTCAGAAACTTTCGGAAGTTTTCACCCTCATGTTCTTATAAAAAACAAGAAAGTTTACGCAAAGTAATAGTTTCCTTTCTTCTGCTGGTTTTGAAACGTCCGATTATTTATTCAGTTTATCACACAAAGTAAAACAGTCTGTTTCATTGCGTGGAAAAAAAATGCAAACTATAACCAGCTGAAGTAGTTGCAACTTGAAGTAAGCCTGCGTGCGCAGCTATTGTTTCTGCGCATTTTACTTGCGCATTCAATCACGTAAAAAGTAACGCGGGCGCAGGTGGAAAGACTATAGCGATAGGTCTAGCGATAGAGAATATTTACGGCGTTTGACATGGTCAAATGTATGCGGATGCTGTTTTCTCTTTTCAAATAATCATGAGTGATTCTACGGTATGTGAAAACAAGAAAATACCTTTTCGGAAGTTTATTTAACTTCGGGGTTCTTTTGCCCACGCTTAACGGAAAAACCGCAGAAAATAAAGTCCTAACATTTCAAAGGAAGTTTCTAAGTGTGTATTGTTATGAAAATGAACTTACGATTATCATTTCCTAAAAATAGACCAAAATATACTCACAAACAAATACATATTTTGACAAATGCAGCTAGACTGTAATGGTTTTGAGTGACAACATAGCGCTACCAGCCCTTGATCGGCTTGTTGAATTAGGAGCGTCGGTAGTTTCAAAGTACATGCAGGCGCCATTGATACACCTTGTCTTGTAGAAATAAATACGGTGACCTCAATACTTTCCATTTTTGACACAAACAACTTATTATCCAATCCTAAGAAAAGTTTCGTAAAAACACGTTTGTAAAAAAAATTTGTGAGAAAGCTTTTAAATTTGGGTAATGATTAACTGATTTCGTTCTCAGCACAAAGGGTTGATTTATAGGATGAAAAAACCCTTCTGACGTTGTTCAAAAATAAATTAAAAATAACCTTAACTATCATGTTGTGGTTTCAAAATGTGTAATTCAACTCGAGACGGTTGTGTTTTGTTAACGTTAATAAATTTTAGAAAGAAACTTTATGGTAGTTAAGTATGGTGCTGTAGTGCCCGAACTGGCAGTATATATACATATCAATCACATATGGGCTATTATGGGCTAGCTAGAATAGAACACAAGTTAACGTGTTCACCTAAATAGTTTGATAACTGATATTCTAAATAGTTTGGCCAGCTCACTGAATCAGAGGATCTTAATTCACTTTATGCAAAGCTTTCAAAACTTTTAATCCAAAACAATTATTTATTAGAAGCAAGCAAACGAGTCAATGACGCTAGGGTAACTGAGGTGTTTGGTTGTGTGGAGGTTCTGGAATTTTTGGTTATCGTTCCTAGGCTTTGTTCCTTAGCAAGGGAAAGGCTAACAGAAAAAGGGTAGTCAATCTTTCCACTGAAATACTTGACAGGAAAAAAGCGCGGGAATAAGCTGAAAAAAATAAACGCTTTTAAAGGCCAACCAGGTGCCTCTTTATAAACTTCGCTTACAAAAATTACATGAAAAATTAAGTTATTTGTGTGTCATTTAGTTTGTGAAAACGAGTCCTTTTCTTAGGCCGGCGCTTATCTCCAGTTTCCGTAGTGTTTAGCGGATGAGAGCCGGTCTTCTTGACTCCCCTGGATAGGAAACTAAATTATCGTAGGCTAGCTAGTTAAACAATAGCAATGTTTGGTGACGTAGTGGCCGACCGTTGAGCATCGAATCTTAGGGCTACCAGTTCAAACCCTGGTCAGACCGCTGTGCTGTGTTCTTGAGCAATACATTTTACCCCGACGTTTTGCTCGTTATCTCCGGTTTTTATAGCCAGTGCCGAGTGGTTGAGATTCTTTGATTCCCCCTGGACAGTGCACCACCTCCCCCCCCGCCCCCTCCTGCAGACGCTGGTTTTTATTATACAGCTAAGCCGGGTAAAGTTTCTAGTTAAAGCACGCTAGGCGCTCGGTTACCCGCAGCCAGAAAATGATCAAACTGGGATGCTTGGCACGTTAAATACATCGAAGGTTATAACAGAGGCATTCTTTAATGATCACTTAATTGGTTTACAAAACTGTATGAGGATGAGAGACAGGTGTTAAGGCGCCATTTGCAGAGCGCTATCTATTGATCAGAATATGTAAAATTAAAGCACTTTTAAGGTTTTGAATTACTTTTACAGTTGTGGGAAAAAATGCTTCAAACAGTGCATGATTTCATGAACGGATCATAAACACAGTGAATAATTTTATGACCGCTGCCCGGCTTAAATCCTACAGACTGTGAAAAACACTTGGTTGACTCTAGCACTAAAACACCACGGACAACCGCCATTCTATATATCTCTTGCTTTTCACAAGTGAGTTCAGTTACCCGGTCGGCTGGCGGTTGCTTAGTAGTAGACGAGTTGGCAACGAAGGGGTTAAATACAGTCAATGAAGGTGGTGTTGTTTTTTTGTATAAACCACGTTTTCAGCTGTTGTTATATAAAATACCTGAATGAAATTGAATCCCACGCACTTCCATTCATGCACTTTTAGGCTCACAGTTATCTAAGAAAGCTTTTAATCTGCATTTCAAAAGCCCCCAATGTCCAAATCAGGTTCAAACTGAAAATATCGATTATTTAAACGCAGTTTACCCCAAGCCATGAGTACGATCTTTTCAGTTTAGTAAGAACGTCTCAATATTTGCCGAGGTTGAGTGTTCTTGAATATTTTGCCATTTTTGGTGATTTTAGTCTCATTGTGTCCATAGGTCAATTGTTCCGTAAGTAAAAGTTATTTTCGTGTCGGCATTTGGAAATAAGTTCGGATCTTTCATTTAGGAATCAGTTTTTCTGTTAGGCAGAGGTCGCATCGTTTTGAAATGTTGCTGTAAGGTCTTGCGTGGCTGATAATTGTCCATTCGATGTCGAAGTCTTGGTTTTTGCCGCGTGGTTGCCAGATGTATTTGGAGAGTTCGGTGCTGTTTGTGTATTTTCTGTGTTTAAATGTCAATTTGTGTTGTGAGAATCTTTGTTAAAAAGGTTCCTTCCGTCAGTCCAATATAGTTCTTGGTTGCATTGTTGGTTGTAACTTGCGCGTTGTAGATTACACTTGTAGTTAGGCATTTGCGGTATAGCGGGCATTGTTCTTTTTTGCGGCAGTTGCATTGTTCGTCGGTGTTTGTGTTTGCGACGTTTTCGGCGTTAATTACTTTCTTGTTGTGTTTGTTGAGGATAGTTTTCATGTTGTCCATGCAACTGTAGCTGACTTTATTTCTTGTTGAAGAGGCTGTGGTACTTGTGCTGGTTGGGGAAGTGTTTAGAAATGAGTTTGAGGAATGTTCTGCCGATGTTGGTCTTGACGTTTTTGCTGTAGGGAGCGTTATACCAGATGATATTTCTTTGTCGGGGTGGCGCGGGTTGCTTGTGTTTGTCGTAAATTAAAGATTCTGTGTAGCCGCTGGCTTTCAAGGCAGTGTCGTAGATTGGTTTGGCTTTGTTAAATACGCGTTCGTTGCAAGAGTTGTCAGATAGTCGGCGGTTGACTGATGCTAGAAGCTGCTTGATTATGTTGGGAGGGTGGTTAGATTTTGTGTTGATATACTGTGGTTCGTTGTTAGGCTTTCTGTAGGGGCAGTAGGTACTGTTTGTAAGATCGAAGGTGACGTCCAGGTAGTTAACAATTTTCATGTTGGTTTGTATAGTGATATTAAGTCCGTGTGTCTTGAATTATATACATCCTATAGCCTGTATATCCTAATCTAACTTAGAATTAGAATTAGAATTAGAATTAGACTTAGTCTAGCTTAGAATTAGAGTTGGACTTAGAATTAGACTTAGACTTAGACTAGGCTAAGTTAATCTAACTTAGAATTAAGAACTAGAATTAGAGTTAGTTTTAGAGTTAGAATTAGGCTTAGACTAGGCTAAAACTAAGTTAATCTAACATAGAATTAGAATAGAATTAGACTTAGACTAGGTTATACTAGGCTGAAACTAAGTTAGTCTAGCTTAGAATTAGAAATAGAATCAGAATTAGACTTAGACTTAGACTAGGTTAGACTAGGCTTAAAACTTTAAGTTAGTCTAACTTAGAATTAGAGTTAGTTTTAGAGTTAGAATTTGGCTCAGACTAGGCTAAAACTAAGTTAATCTAACTTAGAATTATAATTAGAATTAGACTTAGACTAGGTTAGACTAGGCTGAAACTAAGTTAGTCTAGCTTAAAATTAGAATTAGAATTATACTTAGACTTAGACTAGGCTAAATTAATCTAACTTATAATTAGAACTAGAATTAGACGTAGAATTAGAATTATACTTAGACTTGGTTAGACTAGCTAGGCTAAAACTAAGTTAGACTAGGTTAGAACTAATGAAGTAACATATAAAATTAGCTTGATTATTTTCGCTGGTGACCAAAAGACGTAACGTTTAAAAAACTTACGCTCTTACAAGCTTTATAACCATCGACCGATATAAGTGAATTATCATATGTAAACAAACATTCGCACGCGAAGCTTTTAAGAGTTCATTAGCATATTACGAGCTTAAGCACTCGAGCAAAATGTAAACACTTGATCGCTAACAACTGCTAAAGCTGC